>CM028130.1:438387500-438557500 GCA_016271365.2 Neoceratodus forsteri | reverse complement strand
AAACTATTTTATTACAAGTTTATTTTATGATACTGCTAGTGTAAATAATTTTTAATTCTACAACTGCTCCTGGTTTTCCTATGCTTCCTGACCTGTGCCTAAGCGACAAGGTGGTCAGGCGATAATTTTCAGAGTTCAAATCTGTAAGAATTATTTTCTTATTTGGTGGACAAACAACCAACATTGCCATTCTGAAGCAACTCGCTTTATGTGGCATGTACTGCAAAGAAGGGCATGCCAGAGTTTCTCTCCTGGGAGTTGAGTAACTGTGATGGAAAGGCAGATACAATTGTTGAGTAAATGCTGGACTTCTCTGAAAACAATGGAATGTCGGTTGTTGCCTTGCAGGCAGGGCTCCAGTTAGGACTTTTGGGATTAGTACTGTACAGTAACATGGGCAGTGATGGAGCAGCCATCATATCTCCCCCTTTTGTCTGACACCCTCACGGCGAAACAAGAAAAAGACCATTACAGCAACATTCAGCGGTAAGGGTCCTATTTCAGTGTTCAGCCTTCCCCAGTGTTCGCCCCTCCGCAGACCAACTCCTGACCTGGGTTGAATCCAGAGTCCGGGGCTGTAGAGGCACAGCCTCCCACAGAAAACAATTGTTAAGAGGCGTACAGTACCTATGTCGGTATTGTGCCGTCATTGCCGGGAGAGGTCAGCATTTCCACTGACTGGAAAACTTGGTGCTTCCAGCAGCCATTATGCTGGGCAGGCAAAACGGAGTGGCCAGAAAATTCAGTCCCATAACTGGTTGCAAATCACCATATGACTTATCGAGAGGCTTGGCTGTAATGGTAGCAGTAAATGAAGTGAATACCATTAAAACGTTTCATCAAACTCTCAATCATTTATATAGATACTATGAAAACTCTGCTGTTTGCATGGTTGCCCTTAAAGAAATTCAGCAGGTAATAGAAAACCCTGTTTTAAAGCCAGAACTGGCAAAAGCTGTTGGGTGGATGTCCCATGATGCAGCCTGTGACACACTAAGGAAGATTCTTCCCTCAGTCATTATATCCTTGCATAGAGAAGCCTATGAAAGGAATGATTCCCAAGCTGTGGGCCTGCTAAAAATGGTAGAAAACTGAGTTTTTTTCTATTCTGTAGTTCATGTGTAACATCGTCCAGCCTCAGCATCTTATGTAAATGCTTTCAAACCTCAGCTTTGAATTTTACAGATACAAAAGTATGTGAATTCAGCATTAGAGATTCTTCTGACCAAGTACAAGCAATGTGCCTGTACTTCTCCTCCGTATCTGCTGAACTACTACTTCTGAATGTCAGAGGCTCAACAAGCCATTTACAGAAACACCGCTAAATAGCTTCAGAACCTCTGTGCATGACACTTTTATAAGGGCTCAAATTGAGCAAAGGTTTCCAGGCACAGAACTTTTGAAGCTTGTATCTTTGACCCAGCATGATACCAGTTGGTGATATTGAGGAGCTGGAAGGCTATGGCAGTGACAGTCTGGGGCAATTACAGGTCATTGTGCCACTGTTGTGGATGATGGTGCTTCTAGTCTGGAATGGGCTTCTCTGCACAATCTCTCATTTACACTGAAGAGGGGCCTTTAATCTTGGATGTCCTTCCTTCACTGTCTAACTATTAAATATGTACACCTGTATCCAAACATATCTGCTTTGGCAGAATTAACAGTGATACCAATGTCAACTGCTGATTATGAGAGGAGACCAGAAAAGAAATAGATTAGGTACAAGTGTGCTAAAAACACTCATGATCATCAGCATTGAGGGTCCTGAGATTGATGGCTCCAGTTACGTAGAAGGTACTGCTCATTGGGTAGGACTACGAAACCCAAGATTAGATCTTTGCCTTGCAGGCAGGATTAAAGACCCAAGATGTACACTACTGGTCAAAAGTTTTAGAACACCCCATTTTTCCAGTTTTATTGAAATTCGCAGGTTAATGTCTCAGTGTACTCTGAAATTAAAGCATAGAACAGATAAACAATTGGAGATGAAAAAGAAATCATAGAATCATTTTGTTTAACAAAATTTAATCTAAATTTTGACTCCTCAAAGTAGCCACCTTTTGCAGATATACTGTAACACGCCGAACACACTCGTGGCATTCTTCCTACAATGGACACCAAATATTGTTCGGGAAGTTCTTCCCAACACTGTTGCAGAAGTTCCCACAAATGTGTTGCACTTGTAGGTTGCTTTGCTTTCACCCTTCTGTCCAGTTCATCCCAAACCAGCTCGATGGGGTTTAAGTCTGGAGACTGTGCTGGCTATTCCATGATTTGAAGCTCACCGTCTTGTTCTTTTCTCGAAGGTAGTTCTGACATAGCCTGGAGGTATGTTTTGGGTCATTATTTTGTTGTAGGATGAACCCCGACCAACTAGGGCGAGACCAGAGGGTATTGCATGGCGCTGCAAAATGCTGTGGTAGCCCTTTGGTTCAGGGTGCCAGTCACTCTGTGCTGTTGTCCTGTGAGCTGCCTATCCGCCAAGCTGTTGAACTCTAGAAACTTGTCTTCTGATTCTGTTGTGGCTTTGGGTCTGCCGAGACCTCTTCCTGTCAGTTTCCTCAGTTTCCAAGTGCCTTTTGATGGTGTAGGAAACTGTACTCATAACCTGTAACTTTCTTTGCAATTTCTGTTGATCGCTTTTGCTAACCCCAAACTCTTTTTAAACCCCTAGCAGTTTACCGCTTAGCTTTGTACCATTTCAGGTTATTCACTGACTTGAATTGCTTAAATTTCAATAAAACTGGAAAAATGGGAGTGTTCTAAAACTTTGACCGTAGTGTACTCCATCAAAGACTGTCACAAACTGCTGCCTTTTAAAAAGAATGGTGAGGTGGTCAAGTATTATTACACAGATGTTACCACTAATTTGCTGTTGTTACACAGTGAAGGCCTCTCAATGTTGCATTATCATAGTCTTGCATTTTTTGTCCATTTATGCATTCTGTACATCCCGTGGTTGACTCGACGTCTCACCTCCCAGGGTGGGTTCACCTCATTTACTACTACCGCTTTTATTTTTGAGTAATGGGAACACTGATTTATTTGTATTTATACATACCTTTGAGTCAGAGACTCATTTACAACGGTTCTACTTCCAAAATAAATCTTAACAGTTGGCTAAATACAACAATGTAACAAAACATGACCAGGATAAAACAATCAGAAGAGTCATTCTATCAGACTTAGTCAAGGTTGGCAAGTTTTTTCCCCAATTACATGGTGGTCATGTGAACATTTAAATCCCACTACAAAAACATGGGTTTCCATGCTTGTTTTATGTTACATGGTGAGAACTTAATTCCACCTTATGGAGATTCATGAGGGGCCAGTTTTAGGTAGAGACTAGTCTTAGGTGTCTGCATAACACTGAAAGAAGTGAAACCGACACCACTTGTCATATTTGTTTCATCTCCCCTCACCTCCCCCACTCCCAAACAATACAAAACTTTAATTACCAATACTATGGTGCCCTCTGGAACTTAACAGTCTTAAAAATGGGTGGGTATATCCCATGTAATTGTCATAAAACTTTTTGATAGGTGTGGAATCTGGTTGTGAATATAGCAGAAGAAATAAGGGTTACCATATAGAGGATTATCTATGGGAGTCATTCAAAACAAGGATATTCTCGATAGAGAGGTATCCTTGACAACGTTAAACCTCGAGAGCAAAACTCGAGAGGTCATCCATTGCCAAGGAGACCTTGAGATTTGAGAAGATCCTTGTTTAGAATGACTCCCCATAGACACACTTTTATAGTGTATGGGGAGTCTATTCATGAAAAAACAATGAATGGACGCAGAAATATTTTGAATCAAGCCTGATTTGGCTTCATGTTGTGGCTCTCTCAAGCGTTACTCGTTCCCTTGCCGTAGCGGCTGCTAAAATCGTCAGACTTGCGCAATGCATTTGATCTTGTGCTGCACTGGTGACATATTCAGTGCAGCACAAGAAGATCGTGATGCACTGAAGGCAAGCACAACAACGCTGTTGGGAGCATGGATTTCCATGCTCAGCACTGCTCTACCATACACTGTTACTTTTAGTTATATCTGCTTTCATAGTTGGTCAACTTGGGACAAAAATAATTGAAAACCCCAATAAAAATGAAACATGCCAGAAAGCTATTTAAACAATTCAAAGGTATACACAGAATGACAGGGGTGTTAATCTAAAAGAAACTGAGTAACCAAAGATGGGCATGTATGTAAAGCTCCTTGAATGATGCTAGCAGCTGCAGTTTTGGGAGCTAATTTCCTCACTGACATCCTGTATATTTTCTTAGTTGGACATAATAGGATAAATAATTTTTTGGGCTTATTGGTGCGTCAGAAAATGGGAACTTGAAATTGCAGGGAATGTTTCTGACTGAGAGGCAGTTCAGAGCAGAGCATAGGAGTAATATCTGACTTTTGGGTGGAGTCTGTATGAACAGGCTCCTGCATCATGCACTAGCTGCAAGCAGTAGATAAGATTCACAAGAAGAGCATGTCGAAACGATTGAGTGGCTAGGGCTTTAGTTGGTCATAAACAACACATATTGTAGTGATGAGGGTTTTAGTTATGTCCTACAAACTGCGTTGTCTCAGCCTTGAGTCTTTCACCTGGAGACGTAATGTGAAATGTTTAGAATTCTGCTCTGTGGTCATGCTTCCGTCTTAATATTCTAAAAGAGATTTTTCTGCAGAGAAGTACAGACACACCAGAGTCCTGCTTTAGTCCCTGTGGCTAGGTTTACACCCCCCACCCACACACACACACACACACACACTGCTGAAAATATGCAGTACTGTCTAGCCCTCCTTTCTTAACAAGAAAAGCTAAATAAATAAACCTAAATTAATTTTATTTGATGTGAAAGTTTTAGTAAGTTGATACTAAGTTAGTTTCGTTGATTTTATTGTAGCAGTTTAGCTATTGAAATCATTTCCTTGGAACCACAGAATTGCCCTTTTCACCAATTCGATTTGACATTTCTGTTTACAGCTGCTGTTTTTTCAAATTAAAAACTACTTTTGGTTAGTGGTTACCCTTTCTTCACAAGTACCAAAATTGTTTGTAGGTTTTTCACTCAACTGGTGTCAATAGCATATAGGGGTCACACTTAACTTTTTTTGCACCGTCCACCCAGAAAGTGGTGCCTCAGCTGCACTGGCCCGACAGACATTGCACTAGTCCCAGCATAATATTCTACAGATTTATGAAAAGGACACCATGACAAAGTTTAGATGTTTAATTTTTTTTTTCTTTTTTTTTTTTTTTTTACTGTTTGATAGTGTTTGAGTTATTTATGATGAGAACCAGAAGTTCAGTTCTCAGCATAATTTGAACAGATAATGTCTGAAATTGAACATCTGAATCACGATTTGATCACAGTGACGGACATTCATTTTAAAGTAGTTCTTTCCAGTTCAGGTCTCATACAATTACATTTACTATAGGCTATTGAATGTCTGAAGTTACACTGAAAAATCTTTTATTTTGTACTACACTGTTTTACTGTTTGAGTTGTTTCCGCCATTCTGATCATGTCCGACATTTTGGCAGCTGTGCCGCGGCGGTGGTGGCACCGTGGGCACCAACAGCTTTACTCTTCAAGATGGATAACTTCAGGAAAGTCTTCAACACCACTGCCTTCACAAGATGATAGACTTTTGATTGAACAATTGGGACTCTGAGTCAGACCCAGAGTTGGAGTTGTTGCCATCCTCATCTTCATCAAACACAGACGCCAGTGACAGTTTGCACTGAACCAGTACAAGGTCTCCTACGCCTCTGCTCCCATGTTCCACAGCATAATGGCTTTATCGGACTGAATATGTCCATCTCTGGTGAATTCATCTGAATGAGCATCAGGTCTGTTAAACTGTCTGACATAAGCTTTGTGCAAAGCTGTAATCTTGATGATTTTCATCTGGCTAAATCCACATTCAGCTTCCACTGAGCTAGCAGGAAGACTCGGATCAGATCAATAGTTGCAAGGATATTTGGATACGCCTGTGAATATGAAGAGTTAATTTTGTCCCATTTCAGGTTTTGTATGTTGTCTAACCTTTCATAAAGCTCTGACTTGAGCATATTCCACTCTGTTCCCACTGAATCCATATCTGCATTGCATTGGCCAATATGGATTCATAGTGTTTTGTTATGGTGGCTATCTCTTGTTCTCCAAATTCTTGCATGTTGATCTTATCTGGCCACAAATTAATGCTTGCCACGTTGCTGCTCTCGGGATCTCTGGGCTGTCAGTGAACCTCTCATTGAGACTCTGAACAAGGCAGTTCAATACCCTGCTTCGTGTTGCATTGAAACTGGAATGTTCTGTGAGTTGAATGCTGTGAAATTCTGTAATGTCAAGAACCTGACGCCCTTTGGACCTGGTCGACTCCATGTATTCTGAGAGTGTTTGAACTGAACTGTGGACTGCAATGTATAAGATGTCGAAACTGTGGACTCTTTCTTGAGCCACTTTAGACAAAATGGCTAGCACTCCAAGCACATTGAACATGAAATGCAGACTTCACAATTGTCTTGAGTTGCAGAATCTTGAGCATCCCTTTGCTTTGTTCTTCTCACCAGACACACCATGAACTTCTACCATCTGTGTGACAATTGGAAGATATTCTTTAATCAGCACTCAAGAGCTGTGTGCATGTGTGGACTCACTGTGTCCCTCCAACACGTGTTGGAATTGATGGACGAAAGATAACGTCTTACTCATACTCTTGAGGTTACTGCAGTTCAAAGGAGAATTATGATAAAAGTAGTATATGTTCAACAGAAGTCCATTGAGTTTATTGAACAAGTCAGTGTTTTTAATGCTGACTTGTAGGCAAGTTCTAGGCGATGGGCAAAACAATGCACTGATTGAATGCAGGGCTGCATATTCTTGAACAGTATGGCAACTCCATTATTCTTTCCCACCATAACTGATGCCATCACTACCAAACCCTACCATTTTTTTTCATGGAATCTGCCATTGTTGATCACAAATTCTTTTCAAAAACTTCACGGATTGTATGTTTAATGCCTATGGCATCAGCTTTCCCAACATTCTGAACACCAATCGACAATTGACTATTCCAGAATGTGCGTAGCGAACATATACAGTTTCAGCTTCTGTAATGGATGCATCAGTGCTTCTGTCACTTATCAAAGACAGAAAACAAAGCTGTTCCATCTTTGCCTGTAGAGCCCTGCGTTCAACCTCTGCAGTGTAGCCAGTGAACAGTCTATCTGCTTGTCATTCTGTAGGTTGTCTTGTCTAAGCCTTCGATTGGCCAAGACAAATACATCCAAGTGATGTCTGTGAAAGGACTACCGTTTTGCAATGGCATGGCACGCTCTAAAAATGTTTTTTAACCTTTCCAGGGTTGCGCCTTCATGTGTTTTAGCATAACTTCAGCTTTAGAAGTACCAGGGGGCAGACTTTGCTGCTTCCTTAGCTGAACATGCTCTTTGTATGGGCCTCACTTGACTGTGCAGTGATGGGACCCCAGACGAAAAATTGTCAGTACTATATCGATCAGTGACAGGCTGCTCGGACTGAGGTGCACGTGAAACAGCACAGGAGGGCCAAAACTGGCCATGCCTCTTGTCCCCAGATCTAATAGAATCACTGAACAGGGCATTTGCCCTGCCCCCCGCTTTACTAGAATGGATGTTATCATGTTTCTGACACAGATGGCAAAACATTTGGTCTGTTTCTTCATCGTATCGCAACCATGCAAAGGTTTGTAACCAAGATGTTTGAAATTTACGGACCTTTTTTTTTTTTCTTCATAAAGTCTTTTCTTTCCTCTCCATCTCCAGTGCTTTTCTTTGTCACATTCTTAATGTATTTCCACATTGTTGAGGAGAGTGTGAAATGGTAATGACAAAAGAAAGCTGAAGCACAGTCAGGTCTGAAGAAGACCAACAACTAAAGACTGTGCTGCATGCACCCCTAAAAATGCTAGAACTTTTAGATTTGTCAGAGATTGGTCGTCTCCGAGTCACAAAAACATCAGATTGTGAGCAAACCACGAAATGTCTTGCAGATCGTGAGGGCATGTATCAAAGAAGAAATCACACTTTTAAACCAGTTTTGGGCAAGAGACAACTTGTCACACAGTAAATATAATTCAGTTCAAAAGTGATATTGATTCCAGCCACAGAGATCCTGAGAGCAGCTGCTGCAGTACATGACGGAACAAATTTTAACTGTCATGAAAACTAAGCCTTGCAAAGTATGGGTTAAAAAAAACAAACAAACAAAAAACAGTAGATATAGTAAGGCTACCACGCTACACCGTGGATGGAGCAAGCACAGATATGAGCAGCAACACTTATATTTAAGGTACTCTCTTAAGTTCACAATGACTATCAAAAATTACGTTCTCTTTAATGTAGTGCATGTGACAGTGACTTACTGAATTTGCTGTGCTGCTAGGCTCTAGTACCAGCCGACAGCCAGTTTTACCAACCGAGTGGAGAACTCATTTCAGTTGTTTTTCACTGAGACTTATCAAGAAAATTACCAACCATTAATATGTCAAAATATGCAATAGCTACAGCTACTAAATTGTATTTTGTGGCAACAGGCCAGCGCCAGCCAGGGATCAGAACTGTTTAGCCACTTTTACCAACCCGCCAGAACAGTAAACTAATTTCTCAGTTTGTTTCAATTAAACATCAGAAAAAACAAAAACAACTTCATGTTCTGTGTGCAAAGTGTTAACTATTGGGACTTCATGACTTAAACATGCACATTAAACATTTTTCAACGACTTTGTCCCCATTTCTTTTTTTCTCGCATGTATCCACACCAGGATCTTGGCAACAGTTTGCACAACAGTGCGATTCAATAAATATGTCCTCTAGAGTGCAGACTTGCAGTTGACCTAGCAGTCCAGAAGACCCAGCAGGCCTGTCTCTTTGGGTCAAGCAAATTTGTGCATAGAATGAGTCAAATTTCCTCTGAGCAATCTGGGCAGACAGTCCAGCAAAGACTGGATAGATCAAGTCTGGAGTCACTTAATGCCCGAAACACTTGTTTTCTCTGTGCCCATGCACTCTTCTCTCCCGGCTACCACTCAGCACTGCAAGTTCTGTCATGACAGAATTGTGTTCAGTTCCATTTTAATTATTCTTGCTTTTTTCCAGCTGCTACAACAAGGCACCTGCAAAGGAAAAGCAGAGAAAACTAGCTGAAAGTTAAATCACCGAATCCCTGACCTCCCTATATTTTTAATTATTTCATACCTATTTCCAGATATGCCTGCATCACTCACAATCAGGACTTCATCACTCACTGACAGTGTTCAGTGCACCATTCTCAATATCGACAGCACCACCATCTGAAGTGAAAAGGCAGAAGTCACAAACAATGGACATAAGAACTTAAAGATTCCTCCCTTTTCCCCAGGACTAGGAGAGCTGTCGCCGGACGCCAATCCTAAGTCGATCCTTCCTGCTGACCTGGGCTCGCTCCTGAACCCAGGGTCGTTGGTATGGGAGCGAGGTGTGGCGTCCAGCTCCTCAACCCTGAGCACCACTGGGCTGGTATAGTATGTTCCTAAGTGAAATGGAACCACTGAATAGGGGTGCAAAACTGGATAAAACAGGCGGGCCTAAACAGAGTGCTTCTTTCAGGGGAAGAGAAGGATGAGGAGGTTACCCAGATGAACAGTGGGTTCCAGGGAATGAGGATAGATAAGGAAATGGGCACTCTGGACCCGCTGGTGATCTTCTGCTGGCGCATCATGTTTCTGATTGTAATATGACTGAAAAATAAGTGCGTTTACTTACCTTGGCCAGTTTTAATTGAAACCGATGATGTGGATCATCTTCTTGAAGATAACTCTGAAAGAAACAAAATTAATATTCTGACTGCAGCCAGATAAAGTAACTTAAAGTCCCAGCTTCCTAAGCAAGCCCACGTGACATGTAGCTGAAGTAGATTTAACTGGTGGCGTGAGCAAGCACTGTTGCCTCAAGTCCACTGGCTCCCCATGGCACGCCCGGTGTCGCATCATGGCAAAGTCAAAGTGGTGGCTGCAAGGCTCCAGATTTGTGCAGTCGATTGTGCCAGCCTCCAAACAAAACTTGGGCCAATAATACCACCACTCAACCAGAACAACAAGCTTGATCACAGATCGCCAGGAAAGTCTGGTGATTCTTGCGTGGAGAGATGTGGCCCCAGAAATTGCTGGCTGTGGGAAGCTCTTTGCTAATCCCAGCACTCATGCACTCTGTCTCCTGGATGTCGTGAGGTGCAGTGCTTGGGCTGGTGGAATGACTAGCATTAAGTGTCTCCCGCCTCTTCTCCCACCCCCAGCATAGGAGCTTGGCCCAGTCACCAGTTCCTGCACCAACCCAACTAGGCCAGAAATCCTCAGCATCACCCAGCAACATACACTGGCAGCAGACACACCAGTGCTGCTATGAGAGTAAAGTAGCACAGATGGCAGGCGCAGGCAACTACCCCAGGCCTCCCTGATCACCAGACGACTCCATCCTCGGATGTCAAACTCGGCAGTGAGTGCTTGTTGGGTTGGTGCAGGACAGTGAGCAATCCCAGCTCCTACACCATGTGCAGGCCAGAAGTCTCCAGCATCACCTAGCAGACACACCTGAGTGCAGCAGGCACATAGCCATAGGCTGCACAGACGACAACTAGTAACTGCGGGTGGAGACTGAACTGCAGCAGTTAATTTATTTCCAATGTCCGGCCTCACTGAACACATAATCTCACTGGCATCCCCAAAGCAGAGACTATCCTCATCCTGGTTTGATGTTAAAACTGGCAGTGCTTGGGCTGGTGGAGTGAGCAGTCAGCATCCTGCCCTCCCACCCCATGCAGGCCATGGCAGACAGAGCATCATTCAGCCCTGCATCACCAGAGTTCCTGCACCTCAGCCGGCCAGAATTAATCCCCAGCAGCGCAGTGACCCAGCAAAACAGACACCCGCACAGACGTGTCTATGTAGCCACCAGCATCTGTGGCAGCCGCAGGCCATACTACTAACTGCAGCAAATCTTGCATGCTCAAGGGTGCTGTTGCCAGTTGTGGCAAACATACAATCCTTTCCTCTCACAAAATTCACAACTACTGCAAGGTGGTGGAGGCTACGCTACAACAGAACACAGCAAGGCATGATGAAAAAATAGTACCAGGGCCTCCCACAAAATATACAGTAGCCAAACACTGCCAACCAGATTGCGAGCTGGAAGTGTGGGCCACAGAAATTATCATGTTTTGCTGCAGCTGGCCTCAGTGCTAAAATTTCTAGCCAAACTTCTCATCCTGGTATCAGGAAAGAAGCTGGCAATGCCTGTTAGGTTGGGGAGATGGGCAGAAAGCAAGTGAGCTAATCCTGCCCATTTAAATTCCCTCAGGTCAGCTAGCATTAATTTGGGTCCAGACACCCAGTCTCGCTTCCTGCTTGCTGAAAAGCTCAGCTGCACTGCAGTACATTCACATTACACGCTGAGTGACTAAAACCTTGCCCCCGCCCCTGCCGGCATTCATTGGCACCCTCCCACCCAGCATCTGTCTCTTCCAGCAACAGAACAGATCACCAGCCTGAGTGAACACAGTGAAGACCCAGCAACAAACTGTAAACACCCTTCCTCTGTCTGCATTCATTGGCACCCTCCCACCCCATCTGTGTCTTTGTCACTTGCCCGCCCCAGCCAGCAACAGAGGAAGTACATCACTGCTGAACACAGTGACTAGACCCTGCAACCCACTCTCTGTCAGCATTCATGGCTTTGGCACCCTCCCTCCCCATCTGTCTCTTCTTTCCAACCAGACTTGCAGCCCGTCCCAGCCAGCAACAGAACGAAGCATGCTGTAACATTTTGAACCCTACCAGTACAAAGTGCCATTGTCTGACTGTAAGGCAAGCAGAAGGACAAGGAGCAAACACAACCTGGCGTACAACCTTACATCTACGATGCACTCATTGCCCACAACACCCTACTTAAAACAGACACCCACGGCCTGCTCTTTAATTTATTTTTGATGAAGCTCAGCTTTGGGTGCATTGTCGACATGTCAGAATCGCAACCGACTCCCCAAAAAAAAGCTGAGCTTCATCAAAGTCAGTCCCTAGTAGCCCGCAGAGGATGATGGCATCACTGGCGGCTAGCCTTCTGAACTATTTTTAAGCCCAAGTTAAGCAACACTTTGCTGGCTTAGCATCAGGAGTATCGGGCAGCACTCTGTCCACCGCGATGATCTGTAGACAGCAGCCGCGAGATCGCACCTTCTTACAGAGGTTTCCTCTGTGTGGCAAAAGGCTAAGGGCACGTGTGGAGATTGACGGAGGCTCTGAAGGTGAGGTTGGGCTGCAGACAGGCGCCAAAATGATTCTCCGATGACAGGGCTTCCATGGCAGTTGCTGGGCTATTTATACGCACGCACACACACACACACACAGTAAGGGGAAAAAACGGAACAAGCCACTTTTTTTTTTTTTTTTTTAATTGGGGATTTATTTAAAGGGCCAGGTTCACAAAACGGCTAGAAATGCACTAGCAAGGCCTGGGTAATTCGGAGGACACTGCACTGGCATGAGGCAGTTTGCACTATGCCCCGCCAGTATTATAATGTAAAGATCGACCCTGAGAATGTATTCTTCAAAACTGGCATTAGTTTCTGATGAAGGACTCTATGTAGTCCGAAAGCTAATGCACCAGTTTTCTTTGCAACATCTATGTTGGTCCAATAAAAGGTATTGAATCATCTTTTTCTTTTCCTGGATCTTTTTCACTCAAATTAGTGTGACTGAAAGGCCTAAAATGGACATGCTGCACAGTAAGAAGTGCAGGTCTTGTGAAAAGTACTTGGCCAAGGTGGTTCACCACAAGTTCCTTTTTGTTTGGTTTGGAGCTGAGCCACAGTTTACAAAATTGTGATGTCTGCAAAATTGTTAGAGGGCTGCCAAAAGGAGCCTGTTGCTCAAGTTTTAGGCTGCTTGTCCTTAATGTTCCCCTGTCAAAAGAATGTATATAAAAAACATGGAGCAGGTTATTCCTCATGGTGGAAAGCCAGCATCTGAAGGTTCTCACCGTGCAGCGACCGTGACTTCAAAGGGGCTGAACAAAATGCTACAAGTACTCGGTGTGTCAAAGGAGACTACAAAGACTGCTGCATCATTACTAGATTCCCAGTAAGGAGCGAAAAATAGAGTACAGGGTGTCCAGTAGAGTATACTGTAGTAGATGGTTTCTTCCTAGGATTTCAGTTTGGTTCTCCATAATCCTTATGGAATCGCCTGTTGAAGCCTTGTCTGGTATATCACTGTGGTACTCTGTTAGAAGGTGGTTTTCCTAGTAGACATCACTTTATCCCAGAGGGTGAGTGAACTTATTATAAAATTCTGATGGCAGAAAAGGACCCCAACAGCCCATCGAGTCTGCCCCTTCCCTCCCCTACTCTCTCCTTTCCCACGGGCCCTCCCTTCCCCCATTTACCAACCCGATGTCTGTCCCATGCCCTCTTGAATCCCTCCACCATTTCAGCCCCCACCATCTCCTCTGGTAGTTTGTTGCAGGCCTCCTCCACCACCCTCTCCATGAAGATTTGCCCCTAATCTTTAGGCTATGCTCTTTAGTTTTAGCCCCTCCTTCTTTTAAATAAGCTCTCCTTTCACCTTATTGATCCCCTTCACTTAACTTTAAAGTTTCAATCATGTCCCTCTCCGCTCTGGTTTCCAGTGGGTACAGATACAATTCCTACACCTCTGCTCATATGGCTTCCCTTGCATACTGTGCTCCATCTTGGCTGCCCTTCTGTCCCATCTATGTCATTCTGGGTGTGGTATCCAGAACTGGACCCATTACTCCAGGTGTGGCTTCACCAAGGCTTTGTAAAGAGGCATCAATACCTCCCTCCTTCTGCTAGTTATGTCGCTTCCAATGCATGCCAACATTCCATTTGCCTTCCCACAGCTTTGCTGCACTGGCTGCCTACCTGGTACCTTGGGCCCTCAGTGTGCAGAACCTTCTTTTGTATTAATGGGGAATAGGTTAGTTCTCAGAATGGGCCTTGGGTTTTGTAACAGAAGTCCTTCCCCTTTCATTGAGCGCTTTTCCCCAATGTCCAGATCCACCTAACAAGAAGGAACATAGACTTGGCTGGATGAGTGTAGGTAAAGCACTGTTCACAGTGCAGGGAAAGTTAATTTTATTTATTTAGTTTTTGTTTATCGTGTTGGTACGCTGGGTGAGATAGAGAAAATGATGGAATCACTTCTGAAGGAAAGAATTGTCAAGTACCTAGAGGCCAGAGGCACAGGACCCAAGGCAGCATGGATTCACAGCAGGAAGGTCATGCCAGACGAATCTAATAGATTTCTTTGACTGGGTGACCAAAGTAGTAGATCAGGGAGGGGCTGAGGACATGGCCTACCTAGACTTTAGCAAGGCATTTGACTCAGTCCCACAAAAGATTAATATACAAGTTAGCCAGCCTGGAGTGGGTCCCAAGGTGGTAGCCTGGGTAAAGATTGGCTGGAGAATAGGACACAGAGGGTAATAGTAAATGGAGTCCGCTCTGAAGAAAGGGGTTGCTAGTGGGTGCCACAGTGTTCAGTATTAGAATCGGTCCTTCAGTGTCTTTATAAGAGACATTGCAGAGGGACTGAAGGAAAAGTATGTCTTTGCAGATGACACAAAGATCTGCAACAGAGTTGATGCACAGGGTGGGTGGAAAGGATGAGAAGGGACTTGGCAAGGTTAGAGAAATGGTCAAATGTATGGCAGCTTAGATTCAGTGCTAAGAAATGCAGGTAATGCACCTGGGAAACAAAAACCCAGGGAAGAGTACACAATTTGGGGTGAGATACTAACAACAACAAAATGGAAAGGGACCTGGGGTAGTCATATCAGATGACTTAAAGGTGGGCAAGCAATGTGAGAGGGCAGTAAGGAGGGCTGGGGATACTGGGATGCATAGGGAGAGGCATCACCAGTAGACAACAGGAAGTTGTTATCCCTCTGTACAGACAGCTGGTGAGACCCCATCTGGAGTACTGTGTGCAGTTCTGAGACCCAATCTCCTCAAGGACATAGACAAGATGGAAGCTGTCCAGAGGAGGGCATCTAAAATGGTGCAGGGTCTGCACCAGAAGACATATGGAGAGAGACTAAAGGAGCTTAATATGTATAGCCTCGAGGAAAGAAGGTAGAGGGGGACATGATAGAAACTTTCAAGTACCTCAAGGGAATCAACAAAAGTCCAAGAGGGTAGCATCTTTCAAAAAAGGGTGCAAGAACAAGGGGGCACAATTTGAAGATGGGGGCGGTTTAGAGGTAATGTAAGGAAGTATTTTTCACAGAGAGGGTTATGTATGCATGGAGCAGCCTTCCGGAGGAAAGGTTGTGGGGTCAAAAATGGTGGTTGAATTCAAGCATGCATGGGACAGTCATAAAGGCAATTCTAGGGGTGGGGGTAGAAAAGTAGGCTGCTGGTTAACTAGGATCTGCAGCTTATCCCATAGGTAGGGAAAGTAGGCAGACTGGGTAGGCCCAAGCGGTCCTTATCTGCCGTCAAATTCTATGTTTCTATAGTTATGCCACTGCACGTATCTGCCACTGTCTCTACCCCCATCCTTTCCTGCCACCATCTCCTTCCCACACACCCCTGTCACCACCCTCCTTCATGTTTTACCCCGTCACCTAGCCTCGACCAGACTAGGGTCAACTGACTGACTCTTCCGGTGAAATAATGCTGTAATAATGTGCAAATGCTGCTCACTTTGACACTTAGTGCACCAATTTATCTGATGTTTTCTTGTATTTTTGAAACCAGACAAGGTCAACTCAGACTGATTTATAGTTGTACATGTCATATTCAGCAAAACTATGCCTATTCCTCTAATCCTCTGTATGACATTTTGATTCTCTCATTTGTATTGTTTGTTTGATGTACTTATGATGTGGAGCCTTTGAAAGACAAATCTGCTTGTAGAGCAGAAAGCAGCTAACTAAAAGAAGCTACCATTTTCTTACTAATTTAACACTTCTATCTCAGCAGGAGTCTGTGTCTGTTGAGATTAAGCAGACACACTTTATTAGGAGTAGAAGGGGTTTTATTTAGGGTTAAAAAATTCAGTGTGTGTTTCTGTGCTGGGAAGGTACTGTATTAACTAACTTTGTTAAATCAGTAGCAGGATAGAGAGCTTAATTGGGGTGTGGCTTAGACAATATAAGGCAGGTGACTCCAATTACAACTTCCTGTTGCTAGCCTTTTTCTTACTAATTGCCCTCCATCCCACCCCAACTAAGCCAGTTCTACTTTTATAGCCACTGGATTTGACTGACAATAGGAACTTCCTGTTTGGCAGTAGGAAGGAAGGATTATAGAGAAACATTCCTTTTGTCAACCCTAAAGGAAAAATAGCTTGCTCCCCACCCCTGCCCAGCTGCTGGTGGTCTGACACTGAGCAAGGAAGAAGGAGGCTACTGAAGAATATAGGAAGTTGCTGTCCCAGAACAGGACGGGTGAGAGTTGTAAAGGGGAGGAGAGTAAGCATACAGAGAAACAGGAGAGGGACAAAATAAGACATGATAGGAGTGGGGTGGCAGTGTTCGGGAGGCATTCTGGAGGCTGCGATGCTGCCCTTTTGCAGGCACCTCTCTGGTCTGAGGGAGGAGGTTGCCCATCTCCAGGCTGACCTGGCTAGGATTCGGAAATCTCCTCCCCACCCAGGGACCACTAGGGCCAATGCCACTACCTCAGAGGTTGCCAAGAAAGAGGAGAGGCTGGACCAGGGTGGGCTCAGGGAGGAGAGGGTGGTGGAACAGAATTGAATCCCTCAGCTGTATCTCTCACAATTCATACGCTGTTCTGGTGGATAGTGGTTCCTCTATGGAGGCACCTGCAGTGGAGACCAAGGAGGATGCTGGGAACCTTCATAAAGGAGACTCACAGGAGGGTGGCATGGGACCCACAGGGAAGGAAACAACTCCTGGTGGGGACTCTCTCATTAGGGGGTAGAAGTGGGAGGAAGGAGGGAGGCAACGTGCTGCCTGGTGCCACGGCTTGAGGGACAGGAAGCGAACTCCTCAGGATCGTGGGAGCAGCTGCACGAGGGAGGAGTTGGATTTTATTGTCCACCTAGGGACAAATGACCTGGGTAGGAATGGGATCAAAGCAGTGCAAGAGGAGTTTGTAGAGTTTGGGAGGGGCCTTAGACAAGTAGCGCCATCGGTAACCTTCTCAGAGTGCTGCCTGTCTATGGCAAGGGTGATAAAGTTAGTCCTCACCAGGGAATTCAATGAATGGTTGAAAACTGGGTTTGGAGCTCAAGGTTTTGGCTTCATTGGGGACTGGGGAGCCACGTGAGGGATGCAGGCCTACTGGCACGATGGTCTGCATCTGTCCGGGGTGGGCAGGATCTTTAGGTGAGAGGTTTAAATGCTTAATTGGCAAGCATTTAAACTAGCCAACGGGGAGGCACTGAAAAGGAGCAGGGATATCCCGGTCTTCCTCACAAAACACGGTAATTAGTGAGGTAAACACCAATGTAGGGAAGTCATTAGGTGCAGGACAGAGGTAAATGTAAAAAAAAAAAAAAAAAAAAGGCAAAGGCAGTAAGGTCAGGGATGGGCAAAAGGGTAAGGCCATAAAAAGTGGAGGGTGATGAGTACCAATGCCCATAGTCTTTGTAACAAGCTCACTGAACTGGTGGCCTTAATGGAAGAGGATTGCCTGGATATTGTGGCAGTCACAGAAACATGGTACACAGAGAACCATGAATGGGATGTCAACATACCAGGATACACAGTCTGCAGGAGGGACAGGGAGGGTAAAAGAGGAGGAGGAGGAAGAGGAGTAGCTCTCATGTAAAGGAAGGGATCAAAGCAGCAGAACTAAAGAGTAAACAGTTTAGTTTATTGTTCTAGAATTATTACCTTTGAGCCAATGGCTCTTTTACAAAGGTTCCACGTCATCAATGTACAAACAAACAAGACATGTTACATAGAATGGTCAACAAATTATAAAGGTTGCAGTAAGCTAGTATAATACAGTACATCCAAGAAAAAAAACATTAGAGGAATGGTCAATGTGGGAGGGAGCAGACATAGAGTAGTTAGAGATACTCGGATGCCTTTGTCAAGAAGGGAGTAGAGGAGGAGGAGGAGGATGAAAACAGTAAAAACAGCCATGAGGGAGAATCATTAGTCAAGGCAGTAACAGGAGCTAGAGGCTGAGAGGTGAGAGTAAAGCATAAATTTGAAGGCTCTAGTGAAGTGGAGGATGTAATGAGTGAGCTGAGGGCATTGTACCAGCTGCAGCACGATAGGCAAAAGATCTTTGGCCCTATGTGGTCCGGCATCTGGGGACCTGGAGAGGCTGGTGTTCCGATCTTCTGATGAGATGGATGCTGGTATTCAGGCATAGTAGGTCTTGGATACACGGCGGAGTGAGGCCCAAGATGGATTTTTTTGCCATCAGACACGCTGTGGTACCTTATGCGATATGAGAGTTGCAACCATCCTGTTTCAGTGTAGAGCTCATATGTATGAGTACATCTTTGCACCCCAGTGAGCAGTCGACAGGCCTTGTTTAGGGTGGTTGTGATGCGCCTTAGTGCGGTGGTTGTGGCAGAGCCATAGATAATTAAGCCATAGTCTATGATTGAGATGACAGAACTTTGGATAGCAATCCTCAAGCGCAGCTTGGGTAAGGAACTGCCGGTTACGGAACAGGATACCAATGCGCTGGTTCACATTTCCACTGTGTTTATCAATGTGGTCGCAAAGGTAAGACCTTGATCAAAGGTGATTCCAAGGTATTTAAATGTTGACACTTGCTCAAGGGTATTTCCGTGATATGTTTTGATAGTGAGTGGAATTTGTCTTTCCTGTTTTGTGGACTGGAGAAAGCATGGATTTTATTTTTTTTTGTGATTTAGGACCTGCTTGTGATCTAGGAACCACTTTTCAACTTTAGAGAAAGCAAGTTGCAGGCTCTGGAGTAAGGGTTTGGGTCCTTATGAGAGGAGAGTCACGGCATCGTCAGCATAAAGGATTATTTGTTCCGGGCAGGATTTGGGAGAGAGTTTAGGAAAAGGCTGAAAAGGAGGGTGCCTAGGATTGACCTGTGGGACACCTGAGAGGACCGGCTTTGAGTCTGAGAGAACTCTGAGATTTTTACTGAGTGAGAGCGTTGGTAAGGTAACTTTTAACCCAGGCACCTGGTCCTTGCGAGCCCAAGATTGTGTAGTTGTGTGATAAGTAAGCGCATGGTGAACAGTATCAAACGCCTTGGTTAGGTCAATGAAAACAGCTCTGGTTTGATATCCTTTGTCCAAGGCAGTGTGAATTTCTCCTGAAAATTCCAGTAGGGCTGTCGATGTACTGTGTCCTTTGCTAAATCCATGTTGCTGCATGCAGAGTATGTTATACTTATGCAGGTAGTCTGAGAGTTGGTCAGCCACAATGCGTTGAAGGCCTTGGAGAGGGGTGGAAGTATTGATATAGGCCGATAGTTGCCAGGTAAGGACTTGTCACCACTTTTGAACACTGGTGTGACTATAGCAGACTTCCATTTGCTGGGAAATTGACTAAGGCAGAGGAGAGATTGAAAATTTTGGTGAGTGGGTACCCACCTCTTCCAGGGTAAGGGACAGAATTTTAAGATCAATAGTATCACTGCTTGCTCTGGATTTAGAGATGGCCTTTTTTATATATTTGTAGACTTCATGTGCCTTAACTATTTTGAAGTGGAAAAGTGGTTGGTCAGGTGAGGCTAGGAGATGTTGGTTTTGGAGTAGTCTGTATCAGAGAAGAAGTCCGCAGGAGGACCACACTGAGGTCAGTGAAAGTTTTATTTAAGGCCTTTGCCATGACCATTGGGTCTAGGGTAGTGGTGCACATGAGGCACTCTGGGTCACCCTGGAGATGGAAATGGCACCACTATAGCATGGGGGTTGTATACAGACCCCCATCTCAGGGGAGGGAATGGACAAGGAAATGATGGAAGGCATATTTAGAATGGCAGAAAAAGGGAGATATTGTTGATGGGGACCGAATATGCCAGATGTTAACTGGAGCACTTTTGCTGCAGGCACATCCAAGAGCAGGATCATTCTTCTGCCCTACAAGGGGCATGCTTAGCTAGTATTGGAACCCACTGGAGGAAAAATCTTAGACCTGGTACTCTCAAATGGGGACAGAGAGAAACTCAGATTTAGAAGTGGGTAGCCATCTGGGAACAAGGACCACCAAACAGTGTGGTTCATGATAAACACAGGCATACAGTCAAGCCATGCAAAAACAAGATTGGACTTTAGGAGGGCTGACTTTGGGAAAATGAGAGAGTGCCTTAGAAAAGCACTAGCAAACAGGCAAGAAGGAGGGTGGAGGAAAATGGGAGTAATCAAAACAGCCATCACAGAGGCAACAAGCCTTTGTGTAAAGCAAATCAACAAAACACAATGAAGGAAAACCGCTGTGGTTCTCAAAAGATGTGTGCAGGGAAGGTTAAGGAGAAAAGGATAGCATTCAGGAAATATAAGGAAACACAGAAGGAGCAGGACAGAGAACTCTCTCAGTTGAAGCAGAAAGAGGCAGGGCAGGCAGTCAAAATAGCAAAGGCCCAAACCGAGGAAAGGATAGCCAATTCTGTTAAGAAGGGGCTAAGACCTTTATAGGTATATTAGGGAGCGAAGAAGGACCAAAGGAGGATACTGAGGCATAATAAAGGGAAGGAACGTGGGTAGAGGGTGACAGTGAAAAGCAGGATACTGAACGAATATTTCTGCTCAGTGTTCACAAGAAGAAGAGGGGAGGTACCTAAACCAAGCAAAAGAAACACTCTGAAGATGGGGGTCGATACCTGTCAATTTACAGAAGAAAGGGTTCTGAAAGAACTAATAAAATTGAAGGTGGACAAAGCAATGGGGCCTGATAGGATTCACCCAAGAATTCTAAAAGAACCAAGGGTAGAATTAGTGACACCGCTGAGTACTCTCTTTAACAAATCATGGGAGGATGGGGTGGTACTTGAGGACTGGAGGAGGCGGATGTGATTCCTCTCCACAGAAGTGGAGCAGGACAGAGGCAGGAAACTACAGACCAGTTAGTTTGACCTCAGTGGTAGGGAAAGATGAATCACTTCTGAAGGAAAGAATTGTTGAGTACCTAAGCCCAGTAGGGCACAGGACCCAAGGCAGCATGGATTCAATGAGAGGAAGGTCGTGTCAGATGAAACTAATAGATTTATTTGACTGGGTGACCAAAGTAGTAGACCAGGGAGGGCTGTGGACATGGCCTACCTAGATTTTAGCAAGGCATTTGATACAGTCCCACACAAAGATTAATACACAAGTTAGCCAGCCTTGGAGTGGGTCCCAAGGTGGTAGCCTGGATAAAAAATTGGCTAGACAACAGGACGCAAAGGGTAGTAAGTAAACTGAGTCCACAGTGAAGAAAGGAGGTTACTAGTGGGGTACCACAGGGTTCAGTACTGGGACCGGTCCTTTTTAATGTCTTTATAAGTGACACTGCAGAGGAACTAGAAGGAAAAGTATGTCTCTTTGCAGCGACACAACGATCTACAACAGGGTTGATACACAAGATATAGTGGAAAGGATGAGAAGGGATTTGTCAAGGTTGGAGGAATGATCAAATGTATGGCAGCTCAGATTCAGTGCAAAGAAGTGCAAGGTAATGCATCTGGGAAACAAAACCCAGGGAAGAGTGCATAATGGGGTGAGATACTGACAACAGTAAAATGTAAAGGGACCTGGGGTAATTATATCAGATGACCTAAAGGTGGCAAGCAATGTGAGAAGGCAGTAGGGAAGGCAGGGGGATACTGGGATGCATAGGGAGAGGCATCAGTAGTAGAAAACAGGAAGTTATCCTCTGTACAGACAGTTGGTGAGACCCCATCTGGAGTACTGTGTGCAGTTCTGAGAACCCATCTCCAAAGACAGACTGAGTGGAGGCTGTCCAGAGGAGGAAACCAAAATGGTGCAGAGTCTGCACCAGAAGACATATGAAGAAAGATTAAAGGAGCTTAATATGTATTCCCTTGAGGAAAGAAGGGGGCATGATAGAAACTTTCAAGAACCTCAGGGAATCAACAAAGTCAAGAGGTAGCATCTTTCAGAAAAGGAGATGTGCAAGAACAAGGGGTACAATTTGCAGATAGAGGGACGGCTCAGAGGTAATGTGAGGAAGTATTTTTTTACGGAGAGGGTTGTGGATACATGGAACAGCCTCCCTGAGGACATAAGGCAGTCCTTGGGGGGGTACAGGATGTAAGCTGTTTAACTAGGATCTGCGGCTAATCTGTTAGGTAGGAAAATGGGCAGACTAGGTGGGCCAGGCGGTTCTTATCTGATGTCAAATTCTATGTTTCTATGTAACAGAGTTTTTGGCTGAAGGGTATTTATAGTCCAAGAATTAATTAAATAATAAGGGTTTTATTCCTTTAAATAAGAGATCCTACTGTATCCTGATGACTTAAAGTAGTCCCCAAGAAGCAGTGCAGAGTTGAGTATGAACACGCAAATGCTAGAAATACAGTAGTAGCATGATTTCTGACATTTGCTGTTCATAACATTACATCGCAGAGTTTTAAATGATCTGAAAACGATTAGTAGTTTGATGCGCGAAAGTGCTAGTCAGTGGTGAAATGCATAGCACTTCACACAGATTAACAAAATAAAAAACAATTATATAATGTTGTACTGTCATGGACTTGCTCAAAAATGGCTAGCAGTCTGTTGCTAAGCATTTCTGAAAATGGTTAGCATTACCCTCTGTTTTGCTTTTAGCGTTTTGCTATGCTATACCAGCTATTTAATACCCTGTATCACTATGACTTTAACTCATTCAGTGTCTCCTGGTTTCCAGCAGCTGCCTGCCTCCCCTCTCTGTCCCCCTCCTCCCCATGGGCCTGTGGCCTCGTGACTCTAGCACTCAGGGGTGTTTTGATTAATCCCAATAAGCACACCCTGTTGTGGGTTATTGCTTACTTATAGTCCTGAAAACCTGTCTTTACAACTGTTGCCTGAATACTTGCAACCATGCGGATATGAAATTGACGCACCTGATTTCAACGTGCAGTTTTGATGCATGGTATCTAGTGTGTGTTAATAGAATAACTGGCATATATTCATGAACATTGCCTCCAGCAGTAATACCACTTACTTTTCCATGAGTAACAGTTCCGCACTTCCATGTTGCTTAACAGCACCTTGCTGAGTTGGGTTAGAAAGGGCAAAGTGGTGTTAACACAGTGGTGGTAATGTTCATGAATATAGGCATTCTAACCTAGGATGCAAGCATATCCTATCAAGCAGTGTTCTTAAAATCCCACATTTCAATGATACAAAGATGTAAAACTTTTTGTGATGTATATTGTATTGCCATGATCATCATGGGTTGTTTACTTGCAAAGAAAAAAAGGGGGGCATTTTAGCAAAAGTCAGCAGTGGTTGGCTGGATATGGTTATGACTTGGGGGGTCCTGCTTAGAGGACTGGATACTAGTGATGTCACTTTATGAAATGTTCATAGTACGATTGATTACCATGCATTATTAAACTTGCACCTGGGTACTATGCAAGGTCCTGGAGTCAAGTCCTAGGAGAATGGAAGCAGTACACTGCAGGGCAACAGATATGATCCGGAGAGCGGTGGCTAAGACTTACAGATTGGCCGAGAGAACTCTGCATGTACACCTAGAAGTTAGGAGATAGTGACATGATTGAAAATTACAAATATCTGCAAGGATTACCAGGGTTGCTACAGATGTCTTACTGTACAAGGGACTTGGGAAATTAGAGTGGGGTAATTTCAGAAGGGATGTCTGGAAGTAGTTTCTCATTGAAGGAGTGGTAGAAAATGGAATAGTCTGCTCTGTTGTGAATGCCAAAACAGTGGATGTTTTCCAAGTATGCTGAGATGGGTATATGTTTTAAAGGGATTGGGGTGAGAGGGACCACTAGGGTCAGTGTTGGATAGATAGGTAGGATGGATGGACACGATGGGCAGACTTGTCTTTTATGTAGTTATTATTTCAGTGTTTCTTTGTTTCATTAAATGTAATACTGCCATTAGTACCATGGTAATAAATCCGTTTCTGTTTAAACCAGCAGTACTATGCAAAAGAAATCTGTACTTTTTGACTGGTTATTCCCTGTGCTGTGCTGAGCATGCCCCTGGTATTCTTTCTGCTGGCAATGTATTATCACCCTGTAATGTGATCAGCTATCATTCAGACAGCATGAAGTCTTGCTGTACTCTAACAATTTGCAGTTGGCTCCAGCTCTTGAACTGCCTGGAGAGTGAAAGGTTAATTTCTATACCAGGCATAGAGCGTTGAGCTCGAGCTTGTTGAAAACTCTTTTCAAGCCCAAACGTCAGATTCTTTACTCTGCCTCACTGAACAGTCGCTCCGGAGATTTCTCCTTCAGCTCGGTTCTTCAGCGGTTAAAGTTTCGGTTGTAGTCCGATTTTCGTTCTGTTTTTCAGTTCGGAGACTGTCTGTGAGACCGTAAGTACTTAGCATTGCAGCTGTGTGTGGAAATTGTACAAATTTTTCTGATGATTCGTGAACCGATCTTGTAGTAAGGAAAGTTAGTGTGGTTACTGTTCCGTTTCTGTTTAAAAAAAAAAACACAAAAAAAAAAACACGTAATTTTAGCTTTTTTTTTTTTTTCCCATCACCGTGAACACGGTGTGAAATCGATAGGAGTCTTGCCTGGCGGTTGCCATATAAAGGGTAAGTTGTTAGGTTGGCCATGTCTGAGAAACCCAAGAAAAAAACAGGCCTACTGGGTTTCAACACTGCAGTGTATGGGGAGGTCTTTGCTAAGGTCGATCCTACACCACCTGTGTTTACTGTCTGGGGTTTGATCACCTCGATTCAGACTGCCAAATTTGTAAGAATTTCCTGAGTCTACCCTGGAAAAAAGGTTGGGTAGATTTTGGGATAAGGAGGTCGAGAAATCTGCTGACCGGATGGCCAGCCGGTTTGGTTCCTTCCGAACCAGAATGAGTGCCTTCTGACCAGGCGATACTTCTGCCGGGCAGAGGAGGCCGATCCTGAGGATCAGTTCTCAAATGAAAACAAAAGGATAAATCTGCGGTTTGGGTCTAGAGCTGCATGTTCTGACTGCTGAAGGAACAGCCAAAGCAATTCGGATTGTGGAATCGCTCATTCAGTTCTGACTGATCATGTTTCTCTGGCAGAGGTTCGTCTGTTGGTTCCCCAGTTCAGGATTATTCCCTGAAGATTTTACAAACCAGAGTTTGATGAGTAGGGGAGTTTGAAGAGGATGATTACGATGGTAAAAGTCTGGATGTGCCTGTGGAACTGGACTTCTCCCCAGACAGACCTTCTGGTGTTTCCCCTCCTAGGCTTTCTGAGTCCCTCCCACTTTCTGTTCTTCAGAAGAGTGGCTCAAACCCTCCAGCTTCCTATTGAGGAGGCTGTAGAGGATTAAGAGGAACCTGACTTCATAGAGATGATGGACATACCAGAGTTTAAGAGACTGTCTGTTCCCCATCATGTCATTTGGGAAACTGACACTAAAAATTCTTAGGTCTCCTAATTCTGTACCTCCTGTTGACAAAAGAATGGACAAGAGGTATACCTTGTCAGGCTCGGATATGGAATTTCTTTACCAACAATGCAGCCACGTTGAGTAGTGCAGGCTGCTGCCTGTGACAAGGCAAACATCCCCTGGCTTCACACCTCCAGACAAAGATTCCAGAAAGATAGATGCCATGGCAAAGAAACAGTACTTGGCGCCGCCTTTGGGACTCAGGCAGGCTAATTATATGGCCTATACAGCCAGGTACCAGAAGTCCAGGTGGAACACTGTACTGGCGCTTGGCTAAATAGGCTTCCCCCAGCCAGCCAAGGAGCTGGAGGGGTGGCTGCTGATGGGATTGAGGCATCAAAGGTGCATTTCATGCTGCTGTGGACTCCAATGATGTGTCATCAAGAGTCATGGCTACATCTGTGGCTCTTGGAGAATGGCCTGGCTCAGATGTATTATCCTTTCACAGGACACCCAGGCTGAGGCCATGGATTTTCCTAGTGGGTAATTCTCTGTTTGGGGAGCAGACAGAGAATTAGAAGAAAATGGATGAATACAGGACCACTTATAGGAGAGTGCCCAGGACAAGGAGAGGCAGGCAGCTCCTCAGAGGCAGCAGTCTAGGGGCAGGGAAGGCCTTTTCACAGGCTGCTCACCAGGCACAGGCCGCCTCTTCTTTTCTCAGAGGGAGAGGCAGAAGGGGGATGAGCAGGCTGCATCCACCCCTCGGCCTAAGGCTCCTGCCAAGCAGACACCCTGATGTGTCAGCCCGGTCGACTCCCCATTCCAATAGGAGGCAGGCTGGCTTACTTTGTCCAGGACTGGATGTCTGTTACCTCAGACAGGTGGGTCCGGAGGTGATAAGCTAGGGCCTGGTTCTCAGTTTCAGGAGTTTGCTGAAACTGAGACCCAGATCCTTTCCACCTGCAAATACATCAGAAACCCTTGCTCTAGAGGCAGAGGTTTTGTCTCTACTGGCTTTAAAGACCATAGAGAGAGTTCCTACTCCATACAGGGCAAAGGTATGTACTCCAGGTACTTCCTTACCCCGAAAAGACAGGGAGTGGCGACCATCCTAGATCCAAGATACTTAAACAAGCACCTAGTAAAGCCAAAGTTCAAGATGGTGACTCTGGGAACAGTTCTTCCTTCTCTGAGGCCAGGAGACTGGCTAGCCTCCTGGACCTCAAGGATGCCTACTTACATTCCCATCAGGTGCTCCCACAGAAAGTACCTCAGGTTCGCATTTCCTCAGGCCATTACCAGTTCAGGGCAATGCCCTTTGGCCTAACTTCAGCTCCAGTGGTGTTCACAAAGTGCCTAGCAGTAGTGGTAGCCTTTTAAGAAGAAAAAGGATTTCAATCTTTTCGTATCTGGACGATTGGCTCTTTGTGGGCCAGTCACCAGACCAAGTCAAGTCAGATCTGCAGGTTACCCTGAAAGTTCCCACTTCCCTGGGGTTCCTCTCAATCTCCCCAAGTCAGTTCTCGAACCAGTACAGCTCCTCATTTTATAGGAGCAGAGTTGGACACCCTCAAGGCAAGAGCCTTCCTTCCTCTGGAAAGGGCAAAGCCATCTCTCAGCTGGCCTCTTCCTTTCTCCCTCTGGTTTCTCAACCAGCAAGGCATTTTCTGCAGCTTCTGGGCCACATGGCAGCTTCCACAGCAGTGGCCAAGGGCCAGATTTCAGATGAGGGACATTCAGTTCCATATGAGAACCCTTTGGTCCCAAAGGAAAGATCCTCTTACCAAGCTAGTTCCTGTCACTGACTCAAATTCAGGCCCTTCAGTGGTGGCAGGACCTGGACAATCTGAGGCAGGGTGTTCCATTTGTCTCTCAGACTCACTCTGTGGTTCTTACCACAGATGCTTCCCTTTGGGGTGGGGAGCCCATCTGGGGCTCTCACTGCCCAGGGACTGTGGTCCCATCAGGAATCCTTCTTCACATCATCCTTCTGGAGCTCTGGGCAGTATTCCTTGCCCTACAAGCCTTCTCTGTCAGTACAGAACAAGGTGGTTCAGGTCAGGACGGACACCACCACCACCACCATGTGGTACATCAGCAAGCAGGAGGCACTCTGTCCACGGCCATGTACATGGAGGCCATGAAAATATGGTCCCTGGCTTGTACCTACAGACCTCTCTGGTAGCAGTCCACCCCAGGAAAGGACAATGTGCTAGCAGATGCATTTAGCAGGATTTCCCAGGCGTCACTAATGGTCTCTGGATCCTTTGGTATTGAAGGTGATTTTTCAAGGTGGGGCACCCAGAGATAGATCTCTTGTAGCCCAGACAAACACCAACTTCCTCTCTTTTGTTGCAGACCCCCAGTCTTGGGCTCAGTCCTCTGGATGCTCTGATTTTGACCTGGGAAGGGAAATTTCTTATGCCTTCTCTCCTTCCTCTACTGTTCAAGGTTCTAGCAAGGTAAGGTCACAGGCTTGCAAAGTGATTCTGATTGTTCCAGATTGGGCCAGGCAACCTTGGTACCCCTGTTGCTGTCCCTAGCAGTCCATCTTCCCTGTCTCTTCCCAGGAATTACAACCTGTTAACCTCGGAGGAGGAGGATTTGGTACCCCAGTCTTCGGTCACTCAATCTCAAGGCATGGCTCCTGAAGAGTTAGAGTATGCAGATTTGCATGTGTCCCAAGGGTTCTGGATATTCTCAAAGCTTCCTGAAAGCCTGCCACAAGAAAACTTACTTCTCCAAATGGAAAAGGTTCAGCATTTGTGTGCTAAGAAGCATATATCCCAGACACTGCTGAGTTGTCTACAGTTTTGGATTATATGGTCCATCTTAATGGCCTAGGCCTCAAACCAGCTACTTTCAAAGTTCATTTGTCAGCTGTTTCTGCTTTCCTGTCAGTGGGGAGGTCTTCCTCTCTGTCATCTCACCCTGTATTCTGTAAATTTTTCAAAGGATTGCTTTATACCAACTCCTTTTAGGGATCCTGCTCCTACCTGGGATTTGAATATCTGTATTGCTCAGTTTATGCAACCCCTCTTTGAGCCAGTATCTCAGCAGAGCTTAAGTACTTGACTTGGAAAACTGTGTTTTTGGTTGCTGTTACTTCTGCCAGACGATTCTGAATTGCAAGTTCTGTCAGTGGAGCCTGACTTCATCTCTTTCCATAGAGATAAGGTGGTCCTTAGAACCAGTAGAAGGTTCCTACCTAAAGTGTTTTCTGATTTCCACTTAAATCAATCTGTTGCTTTCGTGTTCTTCACTGATCACACCTCCTCAGGGAAATGGAGGCTGTACAGTTTAGATGTTAAAAGGGCCCTTAGTTACTACATAGAGACGTACAAGGGTCACAGGTTTGACTCCTTCAGTTGTTCCTCACTTATGGGGAAGTGGGTAAGGAAAACCTGCCACCAAAAGAACCATTGCCAGGTGGATTGTGTCCTGTATTCAGTTCTGCTATGAAAAGCTGGGAAAAACTGCACCCTCAGGCCTGAGGGCTCATTCCACTAGAGTACAGCTGCATCTCTGGCTGCAGCTAGGGATAGCCCTTGTTAGAAATCTGTCAAGCAGCCACCTGGAAAACAGTTCATACCTTCACCAAGCATTACTCTCTGGATATCCAGGCTAGGAGTGATGCTAGGTTTGGTACAGCAGTGCTTCAGTTCGGAGGCAATGTAAGGAAGTATTTTTTCATAGAGAGGGTAGTGGATGCATGGAACAGCCTTCCTGAGGAGGTTGTGGGGTCTAAATCTGGAGAATTCAAGAATGCATGGGACAGACATAAGGCAATTCTTGTGGGGGTATGAAGAAATAGGCTGTTGGTTAACTAGGATCTGCGGCCTATCCTTTAGGTAGGGAAATGGGCAGACTAGGTGGGCTACGGTCGCTATCTGCGCCAAAGTGTCTGTTTCTTTGAGACTAAAGGAGTTGGCTACTGGGAGTTTTACAATTTCCACATTTAGTCAGTGGAGTTTTAGCTCGTAAGAATCTGACTGTTTGGGTTTGAAAGGACACACGAAGTTTCAACCGTCGAGCCCAACGCTCTGTGCCTGGCATAGAAATTAACCTTTCACCTCCGCGGCAGTTAAAGAGCTGGAGCTAACTGCAGATTGTCAGAATACAGCAAGACTCCATTAGAAGAAATACAATTACTAAGGTGAGTAATTTTTCTTTGTTTATGTTTATATTTCTGCCACCCACTGCATTGACTAGATGGTGGTCCATATTCGCTGGTTTCCATTAGCATGCCTTTCCATCGCATCGTGTCAGTGGCTCAGTAGGTACACACTGCCCTGAGGCCGAGATCAGAGGGCTGTGGGTTCAGTTCTCACATCTGGCACTTGGGTTAATATCCCAGTACTGACACTGTAGTGTAGCATGAGAGGGGTGCTGCACTTCTGAGGTGCCGTCTTCAGATGAGACGCTAAACCGAGGTCCCATCTGCCTGGATTGGTGGTAGTTCAGGTGGATGTTAAAGATCCCATGGCACTTGCTCTAAAAGTGTAGGGAATTTCCGTATCCTGGCCAAATTTCTTATTCAATAAAAATACCACCAACAACTTAATCTGGTTCAAGGTCAGTTGGCATTCATCTGTATCCTCTCCGGTCGTGCCTGAAAATAGGCATGATTTGTCTAGTGCATTACCCGTCAACAAAAGCTAAATAAATATATTTGCTGTGGTGCTACAAACGGCTGTAACGCTCACTTCCTGGTTGGGTGGTATTGCTGCCTTTAAGGTGCAGAAGCATGGGAATTTGGGATTGGGTTTGTATGAAGGGATTTGACACTCAAGTTGGGGTGGGGTTGGATCTGGGGACACTCTGGGGTATTTGATACCATGATTTCAGTATTATAAAACCATGACATCCCAAGTGGGTACTTACCTGTTAGCCTTTTATGTACTTACTGGTGGAAGGCAGAGCTACCTAAAGGTCTGGAGGATTAGGGATGCTTTTGAAAAGACTGTTTTGTTAGGTACTAAATTACTTATCTTTTTAAATTCTATTTGAGTTTATTTTCTTCTTTAGGAGTTGAATGACTTGTACGTGATCCCCAGCACAGTGTTCAGCAGGTCCGTTGGAGATGACAGTGAGTATTCTGCAATTTAGTTTACCTCTTTCCCTGTCTTTCTCCAGATCTCTATCTAATAAAAGGAAAAAAATTCAGTATCTCTTTGCAATTGAAGGTTATACTAGTAGATCACAAAATTCAAATTATGGACCAGATTTCCAAGTCATGGTCAGATGGGCACAGTCACCCACAGAGCTGCAATACAAAGGGATGCTCGCAGCATGGTGGGTCTTTGCAGGTGCAGGGTAATACAAATAGCCAGTCCAGATGTTAGTAAGGATTCTGATAGCTTTGTGGCAGTGGGTCACAGACATGGTGTTACATGTGGACATGTAAATGGTGATGCATAGTAGCACTACATTTGTTTTACAGGGCTACTCTACACACCTCTGTTTTATAAGCATACGCTTGTATCCAGTAGCCCTGTCCCATTTTCCTCCACACTCCTGTCTAGTGACAACAGCCTTCTCTCACCATCCCATTTGAAACATTGCTGGTTTCCATTAGCATGCCTTTCCATCTCCTGCCCACTGTTAAGCGCCTTTTAGTGACAAGTGGCACTGTTTGCCCAATCATCCAGTGTAGCATACCCTGGTCTCCAGAGGTCCCTTACCTCCCATTGTCCCTGGATAGTCCTGCAGCCTGTGATCCAGGTAGACTGGATCACAAGGCAGCAAGAGTAACCCAGCAGGCCTTATGCATTGTTGTCCCTCCTCCATTTTCGAGCACCACAAATGAGTTTGTGGTGTGCATAAAGTCGGTGATCCATTGAGCATAGCTTGATGGGGCGAAAACTTGATAAGGGTTGAGAGTGTTTTTTTCCAGCAACTCTGCTTCTGTGTTTGTGGATTAAGTATTTGTCCGAGCATGGTTCCAAGAGTGCCCCAATGCAAACATTCCCAGTGTCAAAGCAGTATAAAATGTTGCACTAAAAATGAAGCTTAAACCCAGTCTTATGTTACGTAGAATATCGTAAGGCTAATCTTGTGATGATATTTATATAGTCATGAGGAACATCGTAATAATGGGAACTTGAGTGATTTTTTATTTTTTCTCCTATAACCAGGAGGATGTGTAAGAAATATTACTTCTAGGGACATGGATATGTTGTTCATCCAAACTGTCTAACAGGTTCCTTGCCGCTTTAAGTCTTGCTGGAAGGTCTTCAAGCTGGCTCCTCCCACCACCCAGTTGCTAAAACTCGGCTCCGCCCCATGGCGCCAGATCTTCCTTGCCGCTTGGAAGCTCAGGTTCCCTCGTTTAACGCTCTGCGTATAGACGGGATCCTAATTCTTCCGGTTCACCAAACTAATTTCTGTTTTCAGAGACTTCGCCCACTTACTCCTCGCGGCTGCGATGGACAAATCGACTTCGGATTTCGGGTAGTGCCCATGTGGGCAGAAAATGTCCAGGAGGGATCCGACTCCACGTGAGTCTACTGCCTTGGCCTAGATCATGACCGCCCGCCCGCGAGTTATGCCGCTCGCTCGCCAGTGTCCTGGAACACCGCGCTGCCCGGTACAGCTTGGCGCCCGAGAAGGTTACCCGCCGGTGAAGTCCAAGGAGGCCTGCTAGCGGCGTCCACGGGCGGCTGGCTCGGCTGCGCAACTCGAGCAGATGATCGCCTCGAGGAGGAGGCGCCCAGGCCGTGATTATCCTCCTCGATCGTGCATTTATCCCCGCCTCTGGGATCTTCCTACACAGCTTCTTTTAAGGAGCTTTGCCAATCCCTTCCACGAAGGGAGAGGGGCCATCGGGACACTCTTCTCGGTCCAAAAGGACGACTCAAAAGGTAAGTCCCACCATTGGCGCTAGGAGCGGGAGAGGTCCCTTCCCGGACAGTCGACACTGGACTTCAGTTGAGGTTGCTGCTAAGGCCGCTGGCTTCACGTGTCCCCTGCCAGGTCAGCTGGGCCGAGATACTCGCCGACGCTGTCAGATTTTCTCGAATCCGGCCGGACGGGCTGTGCCACTGGTGAAGCGACAACCCTTCACCATTTCCCCAGTGGAGACCGAGGACTTGCCTGTGCTTTTGTGCCGGAGTCCTCTGGTTAGGGCTCCGAGCCGAGGGAAGAGGGGTGTCCCTGCCCCTTCCCAGACCCGCCTCCAAACACTGAGGGTCTCTGTCTCAGTCCAGCTGATCCCACTGACATCGGCGGTCTCGGCACCAAAGCAAGTGGCGGCGCGCTTGTCCTAGTCTTCCTCCTTGAAGAGGAGAGGCTTTGCGCAAATTGCTGACGCTATGAGGACCTAATGTGGCAGCAGTTACTTCTGTCCGGGAACAAGCCGATGCCGTCGCCCCGCGCCATCAAGTGGCTGTCACCCGAATGGTCAAACAACCCCTCACGTAGTCGAGGTGACCAAGCCTGGGCAGGTGGTCTGCCCAGCCAGCTGCCCCACCGATCATGGTGGAATCTCCGCCTCCACAACCCGAAATAAGGTTGCCGACCAAGGACTCTCGGTCGGGTCAGGTTTGTCGGTCACCCTCACTTCCGACTGTCCTCGGCAGGTGGACGGCTCAGGCCCCAGGCAGCTCTTCGGGACTCCTCTGAGTCTGACTCCTCCCTGTTTTCCAGGCCCCTTGACCTGAGTCCTTCAGGGGGCAGTCAATGGACAAGAGCCCATCGCCTTTTATGGGTTTGCTTCGCTCATCTCTGAATCCACTGGGATGCAGCTCGAGCCCAGATCAAACGGGCCAGGTATCCCCTGACAGAGATACTGGACCGAGGGGATTAGCTCACGGAGGCTCTTTCCAGTGGCTGAAGCCATTGTTGGCCCAGCCTTGAGCTTTGGCAGCAGCCGACTTCCTGTCCTGCGCTTCCGACCAGGATAGCCAGAAAGTATGCGCTCCCTACCGCTCTTTGTCCGTTTTTGAGCACCGCATTATGGAGGGGTTGGTCACCGATATGCTTTCATGCCGTCCGGGAACGCTAGGAAGTGGATAAGCCCCCCGACAGGAGTCCATAAGCTGGACTGTGCCGGACGCAGGGTGCACGCCAAGGCCCCTCCCTGGCCTCCACCAGGCCAGCTTGGCTGTGCTGATGGCACACTTCTCCCACACCTCATGGGCTCCCTGGATGAGGTGATCCCTCATCTCCCGGCCGACCTGCAGACCACGGTCAAGCAGGTGCGGGATAAGGGAAGGGTGGCAAGCAGCAGCTCAAGCGGCTCTGGACATTGGAGACTCCTGTGCCAGATCAGTTGTAGGCCGCGAGTGGGGCTAGCCGCAGGGCATGGCTAAGGATATCCACCTTCACAGCAGATACCCAGCATAAACTGGCGGATGTCCCCTTCCTGGGACCCGACCTCCAGCAGATCGAAAAGTCCAATGCTACCCTGGACTCTGTCACCTCCACCCAGAAGGACAAGGGCCGCGTCAACAACATAAGTCCTTTGCTCCTTCTGCGCCCACTGCACGTCCGCCGCTACAGCACCAGCATCAGGGCCAGCAGGCTCGCACTTGGCATCCCAAAGCCAAGCCTGCGCTTCCTCTGACAGGAAGCAGGAGGAAAAGGCCCAGGAGCTCCCGCTGCTGGTCCCTCTCCAAGCCTGCCCAGTGACTGGTTGAAGGTGTCACCCCAGCCTTGTCACCCCCCGGTTCTCCCCATGGGGACGGCTCCGCCACTTCATTTCCACCTGGTCCGCTATCACCACGGACCACTGGGTGTTGGAGGTGGTAGGAAAGGGCCTGCCCCTGGAGTTCGAGCAGGCCCGCCCTTCCGAGCCATCGCCTCTGGGGGCTGGGCTGGGTTCGCAGCCTCTGTTGGCTCGCTGAGCCGACATTGCCCTGCTCCTCGAAAAGAGGTGATCAGGAAGGTGGCGGATCCTCCACCAGACCCGGGTTTGTGTCCAGGTACTTCCTGTTCCCGAACGGACGGGGTGCTGGCACCCCATTCTAGACCTGCACAACTTGAACAGGTTCCTAAGGTCTCAACCTTCAGGATGGTCACTCTGGCTCGGATCATTCCATCCTTGGAACGAGGCGTAGGTTCTGTTCTCTGGACCTCCAGGACACGCTCTGCACATCCCAATCCATCTGTTCCACCAGAGATTCCTCTGTGTCAGGCAGAGGGATCCTCTAAGAGTTCCGGCCATCCCTTCAGCCTTTCCCTAGCTCCCAGGGTCTTCACCAAATTCATGGCAGTGGTGACAGTATTTCTGCGGTGCGAAGGGTCCGGTGTACATAGATACATAAGATACATAGACAGTGTCGCAGATAAGGGCCTATGGCCCACCTAGTCTGCCCATTTGAGCTTGTAAGTTCAGTTTGTTTTCCTAGAAGTCTATTTCCTTACCCTGACCTCTAGAATTCTCTTATGTCTATCCCATGCATTCTTAAATCCCGTGATTGTTTCAGCCCCACCACTTCCTCTGGCAGGGTGTTCCACTTGTCCACCACCCGCTCTGTGAAGAAATTCTTTCTCACTTTCTTCTGAATCGCCCTCCCTCCAACTTCATCCCATGCCCTCTAGTCCTGAAACATCTTTTTCGCTTAAAAATAGTGTTTTCCTGCACCCTGTTCCCCTGTAAGATACTTGTATGTCTCTATCATATCCCTCTCCCTCCTCTCTCTCCAGGGAGTACATGTTCAGTTCCTTCAACCTGTCTTCATAGGACTTGTGATGCAACCCATGCACCATCTTTGTTGCCCTCCTCTGAACCTTCTCTACCCTGTCTATGTCCCTTACGTAGGTATGGTCTCCAGAACTGTACACTGTACTCCAGGTGGGGCCTCACTAGTGTCTTGTATAGCTGAATTATGACCTCCTTTTCCTGCTGGTGATGCCCCTGCCTATACATCCCAGCATCCTATTTGCTTTACCTGATGCCTTGTCACACTGTTTCCTACCTTGAGGTCATCAGAGATGACAACCCCAAGATCCCTTTCCTGCTTGGTGCATGCTATATCCTCACCCCCAACTGATACATTGTGCCAGGGTTTGTGCCCCATATGCATTATCTTGCACTTCTTTGCATTGAATTTCAACTGCCAAACCCTTGACCATTCTTCAAGTTTCTGCAGGTCCCTTCTCATTCTGTCTACACCTCTGGTGTGTCTACTCTGTTACAGAGCTTTTGTCATCAGCTAACAGTGAAATTCTGCCTTCTATATCCTGTGCAATGTCACTGATGAAGATGTTGAATAGGACCGTCCCAGCACTGATCCCTGTGGTACCCCACTGGTCACTCTTCCCTCTGTGGAGTGACAGCCATTTACCACCACCCTCTGTGTCCTGCCACCCAGCCAGTTACCTACCCACCACACTACTGTCCTGCCCACACCCATATTCCCCAGTTTGTGTAATAGTTTTCTGTGGCACAGAGTCAAAGGCCTTGCTGAAGTCCAGATAGGCCATGTCCACTGCCTCCCCTGATCCACCTCCCTAGTCACCCAGTCAAAAATTCAATGAGGTTGGTCTGACATGACCTCCCCTGGTGAAACCATGCTGCCTTGGGTCCTGTAGTCCATTGACAACCAGATGTTCCACCAATCTCTCCTTCAGTAGTGCTTCCATGATCTTTCCCACTACCGAGGTGAGGCTGACTGGTCTGTAGTCCTCGCTTCCTCTTTGTTCCCACTTTGTGTAAGGGGACTACATCTGCTGTCCTCCAGTCTTTGGGTACCTCCCTGTTTCCAGTGATTGGCTGAACAGGATAGCCAGAGGTTCAGCCACCACCTCTTAGTTCTTTAAGGACCCTGGGTGCACCCCATCTGGCCTCATTGCTTTATCAGCTCTTATTACTTCCAGTTCCTTCAGGACCCTTCTCGTACCCCTACCTGGATGACTGGCTGATTGCAGCCTCCTCCAGAATGGAGGGTGAGCGGTCCAGAGATCTGGCCCTCCAGGTTTGCTCTCAGGTTGGCCTCCTCATCAACCAGGCCAAGTCGGAACTCATGCCAAAGCAGGTGATACAATTCATCGGGGCAGAGCTCGACTCTCTACAAGCCAGAGCACGGCTCCGGTGGACAGGGCTGAGGTTCTTTCCTCCTTTGCCCAGTCATTTCAGGTTGGGCAATTCCTGCCCGGGACTTCCCTCTCCTCTGGCCTCATGGTGGCCTACAACAGCATGGTCCGTTGGGCCCGTGTACATGCGCCCTTCAATGGGGCTGGCCATCCAATGGTCACAGCACTGATCCCTTGGATCAGCTAGTGACAGTGAACCGCCCAGTGGTGGACCATTCTAGCACATCTGCAGGAGGGCATCCCATTCTGTCCGCCCCTAATGGCGACTGTCTCTATCGACCGATGCCTCTCTGATGGGTTGGGGGCTGGGCGCTACGACCTCTCTGGTCCCCTCGGGAGTCCAGTGTTGCATCAACCTGTTGGAGCTTCGGAATGACTGCCTAGCCCTCACCGCCTTCGCTCAGTTTCTACGGGGTCAAGTGGTCCAGGTCCAGACTGACAATACTACCACCATGTACTACCTAAACCGCCAGGTGGGATGCACTCCATGCCTCTGTGCAGGGAAGCTCTCTGCATTTGGTCACTCATGCGAGCCTGGAGGTGGATCTCCTTGCCATCCATGTGGCTGGAGCCTCCAACATTCTGGCTGATGCCCTAAGCCAGATAGGGGCTGCGTCCCACTAGTGGTCTCTCCTGCCGGAGGTAGTACAAGATCTGTTCTCCCACTGGGGCATGCCTCAGGTGGACCTGTTTGCCTCAGGGAGAATCTTGGCTGAAACTGTTTCATGGCCGCCCGAGCAGGGCTCGCTGCAGGGGATGCCTTCTCAAGGCCGTGGACCCCAGGCCTCTTCTACGCCTTTCCCCATTTCTCTTGATCCACAAGGTGCTTCTCAAGGCGAGGAGAGACAAGGTGCAGGTGATTCTGGTAGCCCCAGACCGGCCCCGCCAGTTCTGGTATCCAGATCTCCTCAGTCTCTGCTCCAGGCTCCCGAGGTGGCTTCCAGCCCGCCCGGACCTGATTTCAGTCAGTCAGGGAAGGTATTCCATCCGACCTTCAATCCCTGCACCTGATGGCCTGGTTCCTGAGTGGCTAGAGTTCAAGGCCTTGGTTCACCGAAGAGGTCCCTCAGCGTTGTTGAGGCGCCCTGTAAGGAGTCAACCAGGAAATGCTATGCCTTCAAATGGAAGAGATTCTCCATTTGGTGTCAGGGCAAGGGCCTGGACCCTTCCTCCTGTTCCCTGACAAGCATTCTGGACTACCTGTGGTCCTTTCTCAGCAAGGGCTTGGGACGGCCATTGCAGGTGCCTGACAGCCATCTCTGCTTACTGGGCGCGGGCCGGGAAGCGTCGGTGGCACAGGAGAAGGTGGTCGGGCGATTTTCAAAGGCCTTGATCACATATCCCTCCAGTGCAGAACCTCCACCTCCATGGGATCTACTGCTGGTATTGGCTAAGCTCATGGGCAAGCCATTCGAACCGATGCACAGATGTGACATCTCTCACCTGTCATGGAAGACCGGCTTCTTGGTGGCTGTCATGTCAGCCAGAAGGATGGGAGAGCTCCAGGCGCTTTCTATCGAGTCTCCTTATCTGGTCTTCCACAGGGTCAAGGTTGTCCTGTGCCCCACCGAAATTCCTTCCGAAGGTGGTGTCGGAGTTTCACCTTAACCAGGTGTTGACTCTGCCGTGTTGTACCCAGTCACACCTCAGAGGCTTGAATATAGGCTCCATACTTTGACCCTAGAAGAGCGCTACACTATAAGGAGTGGACGGCTGAAGTTCGGGAGAGGTTCTCCAGCTGTTTTGTCACCTACGCTGAAGTCACACCTGGCAGACCTGCAGCCAAGTGGACAATAGGCAGGTGGGTCACCTTCATGTAGATCTCTGCTATAGGTTGGTGGGCATGGAGCCTCCCAGAGGAATAAGAGCTCATTCTACCCGCCATACCGCTGCATCGTGGCTGCTTCCAGGGACATCCCTTTATCCAGGAAATCTGCAGGGCTGCACCTGGAAGTCAGCACACACCTTCATCACCCACTACCACATCGGACCTTGAGTCACGCCGGATGCTGGTTTTGGGGCCTCGATTCTCCAGTCTTTATTTCCTAAGTAGGGGTGTCGCCTTGCCTCCCCTCCTCCCGAAGAACTGCTAGAGTCTGCCAGACACGTGTGGATGAACAACATATCCATGTCCTAGAATCCTGGGTTACTCACCTGTAACAGGAGTTCTAGGAATGGCTATGTTGTTCATCCACGCCCACCCAGCCTCCCCGGCTTCTCGACGACAACCTGGTTTCCAGCAGGCTAGACCTGGTGTCATGGGGCGGAGCCAGAGTTTTACCACCTGGGTGGGTGGGAGGAGCAGCTTGAAGACCTTCCGCAAGATTTAAAGCGCAAGGAACCTGCCAGACAGTGTGGATGAACAACATATACCATTCCTAGAACTCCTGTTACAGGTGAGTAACCTGTATTTTTGCTTGTAAACTTTAGTTCAGAATTTTAAAACTGCAGTAACAAACTAATTGAAGTTACAGCAGCACTGGGATAAAATCCAAAATAAAATGAACAGTATTCTACCCAGAGAATAATATGTTGGTATGAGACCGTGTGCAGAGTCTATCCATTCCATCTTTACTAATCCAAGTCCTAAGACCACCCAACAAGACAATTTGTTAAAGACCATTTACCAGGCAGGACACATCCTCATTGACCATGACCAAAAATATGTGTGTGTATGGCCTGCACCAAGGGGTGCTGTATACTTTTAAAGTGGTAGGTCATATTAGTGTCTAACACCTACAAGTGAAGAAATTAGCGCCTCCCCCATATAGCTTTCTAACTTGCAAAGAGCACTCCTCCCAAGCAATTGGGGATTGTTGAAGGATAGAACCAGCTGTGCTGAAGCCTACCAGTATTTTGCTAAGGAGGTCTCCGGGACCAGCCTGGGACATGAACAATGAACTTGTGCATCTGAAGCCATAAAATGAATGTGATACTTAATAAAGGTGATTGCAGTGTTATGTTGGCTTCAGAGGTCTGAAGATGGGCTGAGATGTCTTGATGATAAAGCAGTGTTCCCTCTGGAGGCATGTAACAGGGGGTACAGCGTGCTCCCTCCTCAAATGTTTCAGGGTACATATCTTATTTTGAGGGTAAGCCACACACTTGCAGAAAATCATGGAGTTACACATTGTTTTAAAGGGGATACGCACAGCATAAACAGTGACTTAACATAAGCAGAACACCATGTTATATATACTTTACTGTATTTGTTGTCATTTAAAAAGATATAAAATTATATGTAATTGCTGTCTGCAGAGCTGTTTAATGATTTGTTCTCTTTACAGATAAGATAGGAATAGGCAGGATATACAAATACATACCCTAACTGTACATTTTGTAACTGATTACAAATCCATTATTTCCAGTCCACATCTAATAATCAGACTGGCACACTGACAGAGAAACACACAGTCATGCAGTTTATTAATTTAATTCAATCAAATCACAACAACAAGCAAAATATGAATTAATTTCTTACAAGCGCAGCAACTGCCAGTTGCAGAAAGCGCTAATCAAACTGACCAGGTCACGCACACAGACACACTATTGAGTATAACAATAGTGGCTATGAGTAATTGAGTATTTAACTGTAGTAGTATGAGTAATATTTTGTATAATAGCTCATATACTGAGGCAGAGCTAATCAACTAATACCACAGTAACAGTTACAGTAGTACCACATAAATAATTATGTAATCTCATTATGCCCAACAGTACACCATATTGCAAATAAAGAGAGCTAAGAGCAGAGTGCACACACCTGACAACACACAGTGAATGAGTTACATGATGAGGAAGGATCAGACAAATGAAGCCAGGATGATGCATGCATTGCAGTCGTGCTCTCTGTCTCACACACACACACACAATCAAATCTGAGTCAAGGCAGGCAGCAAATTTACTTTTACTGTACTGTGTATGTACATAGTTTGGCAGGCTGTAGCAGAATTATGACAAGTCCAGAGTAGACTACAGCCAGACACACCAGCAAAGCAGTCAGTGAGTGTCACAGCCACACACACTCACACTCACACACTCTGTAACACACTCAGCCACGTTTATTTTTAATACTAGTCTTGACTTGGGGAATGACTTGTTGGAGAAAACACATTACAACTGCAAGGCTGCCCCCCCTTTTTTTTTATACCTCTTACTCCACCCTCCAACAGACGGAGAGCCCTGACCCCAGTTCCTCCCACACTCCCAGAGACCCTGACAGGCATTTGAAGCGGAGGGACAGACAGTGGAGTCAAGACTTGAGTCCAAGTCTCCATTGTCAGATTGCAGTGCACATCATCATCATCAATTCATTTAAGCAGTAGCAGTCACCGACCGACTCCTGCCCTGCAAATTTGAAGTAACTTACTTATGTGTGCTTGAGTCCCTCCATGATGGGATGGCCTGGTGGCAGGAGGACCCAACATGAGAGTTGAATCGCACTAGGAATCACTTGGAACAGGAGGAGACTGGAGAGGCCTTGGCTTGGTGATAGGTCACTCAGCAAGATGCAAGACGGTGCTGTCGTCCAACTGAGGGGCTACAGCACATGGGTGATAGCCTTGGTGGGTGCTGCTGTTCCTCTGAGATTCCTGAATAGTACTCCGAGATGGTCCTTCCCAGCCTGGGGATGGGGTGGGGAGAGGCCAGGGACTGGGAGGAGATAACTAGAGAGACTCACTCATTGGGACTCAGCAGGCCAGGCGCTGGAGCAGACCACCAGCACTCTCACTCTGGCAGACAACTGACAGGGAGGAGAACGGACCACTTCAGGTCCAGGATGGGGTCAGTGAACATGGGGAGAAGAGTCTGGAGACTGGAGCGATCGAGGCCCAAGGAAGGAACAAGTTACAACAGCATGTGCAAGGCGGGAGGATCACTCTCAGTAACAAGGTGGGTGGATGCCAGTGTGAAGGAGAGGACTTGCTGGGCACTGGGCAGACTCAGTCGGAGTCTCCAAAAATGGGAGGGCGGAAAGTGGAAAACCCACTGAAACCACTGAACCAACCCCTGCCACGACACCTCCTGCAGACTGCAACATACATCACCCACCCCTGCCTGCCAGGACAGTCAATTTATTTGTGGAAACCGTAGCATGGAAGACAACCACTTCAATTTCTGAAAAAGAAATCCACAACTAATACTACCAACCTAATACAGGCATGCATGGGATGGTTCCTCTTCAGGAATCTGCACTCCAGCCCGCCCAGTCTGTCGTGTTTCTCCGGACTCGTGTGGAGTGTCGATAGGTGGGCAGGCCAGGCTTGTGGGTGTAGGGATGCGTGGTCCTCTCCAGTGCACACTTCTCCTCTCTCCCATCCCTTATCACATGTGAAGCCATGTACAGTTCCCAGTCCCTCCTCTATAGATGCCCGCCCACATCACACCTGGTGAATGGGGATAGGTAGATTTTCATACAAATGCAGAGTGCTCCAATCGCTGTGTATTTGAGGAAGAAAATGACGGGCACTGGACAAAATCGCCGCTAGCTGCTTGGGGGGGATTTTCCAGTGGCACAGTCTGTATTGTCTGCATGTAAAGATATGCACATGTCTGCATTCACAAAAACTTGAGCAGGCTTCTTACGCAGGTGCACTTCCTGCTCACATAGATGTACGTGAATTTTGATTTCTTTACGTGATTCACTTAATTCTATACGTGAATGAGAACACTGGATAAAGAATTGCACATTATATTTTCTGCAATCAAATGTAACAACTTTCATTGTCCTTGAGAACCTTGTAATTCATGCTGTTTTGTAAACCCTGTATTATCCTGATGTTGTACTCCTGGTCGCGCCTGAAAATAGGCAAATTAATTGCCTAGTGCACCCTACCCTGTTAACAAAAATTAAATACATAAGTGTCACCGAGGCTGCTGGGGGCCACCCCAGCCCATCTACTGCTTAGCTAAGAAAGGCTAGTTGTGCTGCCAGATAATTAAATTTGCAAAGTCTGCCCTCACAAAGTTCTCGCCTTCAGCGTAGTCCCTTTCATAGTATGAGCTGGTTTGTCTTGTCATTAAAATAAATAAATAAAAATTACAATGTCTGTTAAGTTGGAGGAAGGCTTTTAGGACAGTGCTGGGAAGGGATTGAAAAGTTGCAGGAACTCTGGAAGAACATATCTTTATGGTATTCACTCTGCCAATAAGACGGGAAGGGAGGCAGCCCACTCTATTGTTTCACATTCCACAATGGGGGCATGTAATTTGTTCATACAGTGTTGATAGGGTTCTGAGGATACAGATCCCTAAGTAGTGAAGAGTCCACTACCTTCAAAGGGAGAATGGGAGGAAAGAATGGAAGTAGTGAGTGGCACCAGGGTGAGTATCATGCGCTTAAGCTAATTTATCTTATGCTCGCTATAAATTGTGTGGTCCTAAGTAAGTCTCTTGACTCCGTGTTATTGGAATGCACTTAAAGCCCCCAAAATAGAATGGTTACTGAATACTATGAAAATCATGCATTAAAGGGACACTGTCAGCCTGATTGTGCCTGTGGCTTTAACAGTGTTCCCTGGTAAAGTAAAGATTCAGCTGGAAAGCCACGATTCACTGTGGAGATTCAGCAGTGGCTGTAACAGTGCAGTATGTAGTACTTGGTAGCAGGAGGAACTCTGCATGAAATGGCACGATAATCATTTGAAAACCACAGTTAACTTTTTGGGACTCCTCTGCGTCGTAGGTGTGGGGAGGGGGGAAGTACTACAGGAGCAGGAAGAAACTTAGCAAGGAGAGATGTAAATACTGGAATAAAACAACATGGAAAAAAGCCTGTTATACTAATGACGTTACCAGCTACTAGAGGCATTTACATATATGAATAGCATCTGATTTGGTGATGGCAAAATGAAATGAACAAAGAACTGGTACCTTTTTCCTCCCTATAATAAAACAGTCACATGTAGAAAACTAACAATCAATCATGACAGAAACTCAACTTTGCCATCCACTGAAAAATAAATTGGCAGTGCATTGCTATTCTTGAGCACCAGTCACAACCTAATTCACACACACACACACACACACACCACTGACTGCCAGTAAGTATACACTCTGACTCCGTTGCATTCACAAAACGACCAAAATAAGAATTGGATGTAATCCAAGTGTGTGCTTCAGACTTCCTCTTACCTCAGACAGGGTACTGGCCATTAGTAAGTTTCTGGGCAAGAGAGGAAAAGTGACAGGCAGCTGTCACTTGATAAGAGTGAGTGCAGTTATGACGGCTCTCCTCGGCGGGCACATCCGTGCTTATGAGAAACTGCTGTCTCGTGCAGCCGTCTGTGAAGGGACGATTATGCTACACTTGCCAAAAACGGCTTTTACAGATGTCCCACTAAGGTATTGAAAAACACTCTGGACTGTCCCAAAACTTGACCCAGTACAAAATTGGCACCATAGGGAATTAAAAAGCACACAGGGACACTGTTAAAACTGCATAAATATTATTTGATAAAAAATAAATCGGCATAATCTGGCTGACAAGTGTCCCTTTTAAGGGAATTGACTTTTATATAGCTGTGGGAGTACAACAGTGCTGGTGGAAACAAAACCACTGTACTAACCTCTGTTTAGCATTAGCAGTAACTGAATCTACTACGCTTCTGGCTGATGTCCCGACAGGTATTCTGTGATTCCACCCGACCACCAAAGCTGTGCTGGACCACACAGCAACATATCTTGTTTACGGGATTGCAAGATCAACCATTTACTTTCAGTAGCATTCCATGTTGTCACTACAAATTGATAATGAATGGGTAAGATGCACCCCATCAAGGGACACTGACACAGCTCAAACTAAGCTCCCACTGAAGTTTCATTAGAATGACTGATGTCAAGACTTTTGGGAATTGGAAGGATGCTGCTACAGAGGCGCAATCCAGGATCCCTTTATGGCCCAAACCTAGACACAATGGAGTGTTTTAAATAAAGGGCCTATTGGCTAACCACTTTAGGCTACCCCTTAGTATAGATAGGGATATGAACTATGACTGACAGAGAGTTAAAAGGGTCAGCAACCACCCATATTGTCCATACATGGAGTTCTCTAGCCCTGCAAGCCATGGCTACTGAGCACAGCTTGATAAATGCTTCATGTCGCCTCCATTAAGCGGGCTGTGAGTACACTATTTACTCACATCTGCATTAAACCTATGACTGAATTGGTATGCATCTTCTGTCTGCATCCTTTTTCCTACTCTGTAGTGGATGGCGCACAACCCTGTTTTTGGCATGTGACCATGTCCCTTTGGTGTTGGAACAAGGGACAGTGCCATTTGCCAGTCAAGAGTATGGTGCCTGGACTTGACTCTGCTGGAACTAAGAATCATTTTGTCGTCACATTCTGAAAGTTCTAATAGATTTTTATTAAATACAGCTTGAGTCTGGGACACATCCCCCAACTGTGCGATAGGAGACACTGAACATGAGGGGTTATGTTATCTTGTATTCAGGTACCAAAAAAAAAAATGGACACCAGTATCTTGCCTAACTGGAAGGCAAGATTAGAGAAATGGAACAGGCCGCTATGGCTTCTCCCACACCCATCTACCTAGCAAAATACTTGAGATGGAACACATCACCCTAAGCAGTGCACAAACTGAACGGAATATTTTATTGACCCAATCTGGTCACTATATTGACTTGAATTGGGAGACGCTTTTGGCTTGGCAGCTGTAGAGTAAGTCCATTGCAAAAGCAATTTTATTACCATACAGACACCTCGGGAGTGGAGACCTCTGATCCTGGGGAGATCAGTCGATGTTTTTAATGTATTGAGACCTGTACATCTGAACACGCCACCATTGCACAGTTGCAGGAGTTTTGGGGATGTCTTGTTACCTTCAGTCCCCGATTGCCACTGGGAAATGTTGGAATTTCCCCTTTCATGGCAGCAAGTAGATTACTGTTAGAGTAGTACACACTGTATCTCAGTAAATGTTTGTTTTCTTGTCAATAGATAAGTCTCTTCATGTAGCTGTTGAGGGATATCTGCGTTTGCTTTAGTTTGTTCTCACTGTTCACACCAGCCGCTGTAACTAGCCTTGGGGGCCTCCATTTTCTGTTGCTGAAATCTGTTTGTCCCAGGAGCTGCATTAGCATATGAGAACATGTCCCAGCACCCATTTACACCACGTATCTCTATGCTGAAAGCACACACAACCTCAAAAACTCTTGAAACAAACAGATTGAGTGTAGTTTAAGGATAACCCTGATCATTACATCTGAGACCGCTTTGTATAGCTAATTGAAGGTAAATGTGGTATTTCATACCTTGCTGTAACTTGTTTTGTTTTATTCTAAGTAAGCAGACAGGCATACTGTGAGTCTAAAGGTTGCTGACGCATCATGTCCTCATTTGCTAATGCAGCTCCGGGCACAGTGACATTTCAACAACCAGAAAATGGAGACCCCAGAGCTAGTTAAATGGGCTGGTGTAAACTGTAAAAAACAAACTAAGGCAAACACATTTATCCCCAGCAGATACATGAAAAGAGTTGTCTGACATTGAAACCAATAACATTTATATAAGGGTGTACTAACTTTAAGGGCCTACAGCAGTGGTAAGGCATCTGTCCCTAACACTGCCTGTGGAGTTTCATGAGTTCTCATATGATCAGTTGAAAGAGCCTCTATTAGATATGATGAGGAAGAATATAAGAAGAGTCTAGCATTTTACCCCTCCATGCAGTCTGCAACAATGGCTAGAATCTGGGAAAGACCCCAGTCTCTGCTAGTCTTGGGGAACCATCTCTTTCTCTTTGACAGCCAGTTAAAAAATATAGCTAAAGTCTTAGCTACTTGCCTGGAACTGGTGCTCTTGTGTCGCTTCACTGTAATACGTCAAGGGGTGCTATGGTAAGAATAACATCCTGCACATTAAATGTTGTATGGCATTGGACTAGGGTCAAAAGCGCCACCTGCCTGCATCTTGTCCTTTGATGTTGAAAACGCTTTTGACCACGTGGACTGAGGGTTTATGACTGTATGCTACAGCACCTTTGCTTCAGTCCTGATATTTGCAAATAGGTGCAGGCATTGTATCCCTCCTGACAGCTCTGCCTTTTATCAGTGAACTCTCATCCTCCCCATTTTGTCTCAAATGGGGCACACAGCAGGGGTGTTCTCTCTGTGCTGTCCCTGAGCATTTGGTGGCAGCTGTTTGCTGTAACCCCTTGGATTGAGTCTTTCCTTGGGTCATCAACATTACAAGATGTCACTCTGCTAATGACCTGCTTCTATTACTCGAGGACCCAGACAGCTGTTCCGTGCCGAGTGATCTGCTTGTTAGATATGACATCATCACTGGCTGTAAAATAACCTTCCACTAAAGCAGATTGCTCCCCCGGATCAGAGGCACTCTTTTTCTGTCTTCCCATGCTCAATTTGCAACAAATGGATTCTGTTTGGTATCCAAGTGTTCAAACTCAAAACATTATCTAAACTAGCATTATACACCTACTGCAGTTAAATTGGAGTATGAGATTGGTTAATTTTGCTCTCTTAAGCGAGTTGGTTCCACAAAATGTGCTTGCTTCCACCCCATTCCTTCCTAACATTTTCTCCTCATGTCTATTAGTAAATTGCTTTGTAGCAAAACAAATCTGCTGGTATTACAGGCTTTTTGTAAGCAAGGCATGGATAGTGACCAACATTGCCTAATTTTGAATATTACTGTCTGGCAGCTCAATTAGCCTTCTCAGGTTTTGCAACAGTTCAGTCCTGGGCTCCAGTTGGTGCAGGTAGAGGAGCATGTTTTGAGTAGTCCCTTTCTAACTTGATCTTCTCGGTCAATCATGGACCACTTCATTCACCAGTGGTACATAGTCACTAAAGATGCATACGGTAATAGGCCACTGTGCCTCCCTATAAACATCCAGCTGAGGTTCTGTTACAGTCCAGTGTGTGCACTCCTGCCCTTCGCTACTGATTTAAATTGGAGCAAACTGGCTCGCACAAGGCAGGGATCTGCCTGAAGGGGGTTCTTTCCTCGCCTGCAGATCTCAAACAGTGATATTGCCTGCAACTGCACCCCCCATATTTACAGCTGTGGCAGGCACTCTGTTCTCAAATCTTACCATGTGTTCGCCCCCACCAAATTATCGCCTGTGAAGGCAGTGCTCTTACACCCCCCATGTAAAGCATATTGCAGCACTGTACAAATTGTTCCTGCATGGTGCACCATCCTGCACAGGGAGTCCAGTTGCAGTAGGATCAGTATATTGCTCTCGTAGTAAATTTGGAGATGTAGGTCATGGCTGCCTATCACTACACTGCAGTGGGCTACTATGCAACATGTAAAACAAACTGCATCAAATCCAGCATAACTGTTTGTATTGAACCTCTTACACCTCTAGTGCATTTGCATCAAATGCACCCAGATAAGGACAGTGTGTCATGAATGCAAACTAGAGGAGGGCACTTTTATAAATATGGTCTTGAAATGCTTACAAATCACACTACTGACTGAGGTACACATAATATTTGAGGCAGGGTGGGTGAGATCCTGTACCATTTGTTATGCAAAGAGAGTGAAAAGCAAGAATCTAATTTTGTCCTCTCCTTTTCTGCCAGTTTTGTCTGTTGCCTGTCTGTTTGTGCAATTACATTTTCCTGTGGCACCTAGGAATTAGTCACTGGCTGATGGTCCCACAGTTTACCCCATTATCTCCTTTCCTACACTTGCTGTTTCTATTCTTTTTCTCCCATGCTTCTCTGTGCTTAAAAAGTATGAATCTTTATGTGAAGCTGGGATCCCGTGATTTGCAAATGTATGTAATTATGTTGTTGAAAAAGATTGCAGAAAGCTGTTTGGGTTTATTAGAAAAGATGATCTGGAACTGGGGGAGGGGCTAAGGGATACTTTCTGATCTTCACAAGCTTGTTTACAGAATTGTCAAGAGGAGACCAGCTCTGAGGCAGAATGTTGTACTTTGTTGTGCCTTTAAGATTAAATGTGCCTTCGGGCTGTCCTCAGGAAAGAAATTGACAAAGTTCTGATACTTTTGTGACTGACAGGAGATGGAACTTACAAGAGTAGGATGCAGATTTAAAACTTCCAGGAAAAGGCATTGTATAAAAGGAGACCATTGCAGATCTAGAGAGACAGAGATTTAAGAGCTGACACCGTTAAGATGACTTACAAAAAAACTTCAGGCTGTAGCTTATATTTTGTATTTTATTCTGTAATTCTCACCCTTACTACTAAGGGTATTTGCATGAATACTGTATCTCTGCCATTTTAGCTCCAGCTGTCTGCCTACACCTGACATCAAAATTCTGTTTGAAATTTAAAACATGTTGCTGTGGAGATAATTAAGATGTCATGAACAGGACTGTGATGTCCTGTGTAGAGAAACAGACAGATATAGTTTAGAGACAGTAATCTTGTTTTCATGCAGCTGTTTTCGTAATTTAAAAATTGGGAATCAGTTACTGAAAATATATGAATGAAGAAATTTTGGACTGGCCCGCTGCACAGCAGCAAGGCCCACATGCAGCACTGACATCCTAGGTTCGAATGGACCCTGAGTCGGAGGGTTGGCTGGATGGGGCAGGACGGAGCATCTGAATGATGGCGCCCTGCTTTGGGGAGCACTTGAGATCCCAGCAGCCTCTGGTGGAGGCTGAGGACCACAATATCCAGCGCCAGGCTAACTGGGAGGCAGGACAGACACTGGTTTCATTACATGCCCTGCCTCCTAGAGGAGTGCTGCAAGTCAGCAAAACATTCCAGCCTCCTAAGCATGACTCCGTGCTCTGCTGCTGTCCCCACTGCCACCAGTGTCCTGGGGGGGTCTCGCTCTTGTGGCCCTCCTGGGGGGTAAGCCAGGCAACATACCAATGAGCATGTGAGGGGTGCCTGCCCGGATGACTCCACCCGGGGCAAGCCTTGGCATTGGGATGGTGCGGGCAGGAGCTGAGCTCCTTTCAGAGGGGCAGACCCAAAATAAAAATAAAATAAACAATGTGATGGAGTTGAATAAATCTTTGTTTTCATAGTTTTCCTAATGCTGTCAGGGGCTCTTAAAGATCAGTGGCAAGAGTTTTACATATTTTTTAATAAAAGCTCGATCTCGTAGTCCCTGTGACACGATTAGTGTTTCCTGCAAATGTTGTGCTCATTTGGTTTTGTGGTTTCTTTAAATTGACATTTAACTTGCTCTGCAGTAACTGAAAATAGGCTGTTTCTGGTCCTCTGAGTGAATCTTGGAGAGCAGTCCCATCATATTAGAGTAGCTGGCTGCTTCAGCACAAGTCCCTGCTTGACTGAAAAGCTGTTTCACTTCCCAATTAAAGCAGTATGTAGAGTTAACGGTTTGCTCTCCAGGTTTTGTTATCTAAGTCTCTGGTTTGTGCATAGATTTGCTTAAAATCTATCGTTATGTTTTATAACAAGTTGATCATTGGAGTTTCAGTGCTACACTGAAGTGGTATGACCGTGTCTGCATGAGAAATCGGTTGTCTGTATCACAGCAGTCTGTTCTTTCTAATCAGAACTCCTCATTTTTTTCCCAGCTATACAGCACTGGGTTGTTTGTTTAATGGATATAAAATTTTGTTCATTCATAGAAGTAGTTTGTTTGTGGCTTCCTTAAATAGCTGCATGTAAGAACATTTATTTTTCATGTCAGATTGACAGACAGGTGCCTGACACTCTGCTGTTTCAGACACATGTACTGTATGAACTCACAGATTTCAGTTCGTTGATGTATTCTGTGACAGTACCAAGTATGTATATAACTAGAAACACTATATGGTTTTCTGATTCCCCTGTCTCCTGCCCCACAGTTGAGACAGCAACACTCTACTGTCCCCTGCCCCACAAGCCCCCCACCTCCTGCCCCACATTTGAGGCTACTGCACCTTGCTGCCCACTGTCTTAACGCACTGTCTGGGCTGCTGCCACCTTCCCTGCCTGAACAGTTGTGGTTGCTGCACCCTTCTGCCCTCTGTCCCCACCCCTACAGTCAGGGTTGTTACCCTCTGTTCTTGTTTCTACAGCCAGGGCTGCTGTGCTCTCTGCCCTAGAGTCCCATGCCCCTGTTTCCACAGTTGGGGCTGGTGCACCATGCTGCCCCATGTCACTAGAGATGGTGCTTTTGCTGCACCCTGCTACCCGCCCATTGCCTCAAATGGGCAGGACTGCTGCACCATGTGCACACCATCCACAGTTGGAGTTGCTACCATGATGCCCCCTGTGTCCTGCCCCACAGTGTAAGCTTGTACACCGTGGTTATCCTTTGTCCCCTGCCACCACAGTCAGGGCTGCTGGAGTCCAGTCCTTGCTACACTGCCCAAAAGAAAACAATGAGTGTGGGGACAGAGGGCAGCAGGAGCAGCCATGCCTGTTTGTAAGGCTTCTGCACCATGCTGTCCTCTGTTTCTGCCACCACAGCCAGGGCTGCTGCACCTGTTCCTGTCCCCACAGCTAGAGCTGATGCCTTAAAGCCCCTTGCCTCCACAGTCGTGGGCTGCTGCCCCATGCTGCCACTTCTGCCACAAGAGTTGTGGCGCTTTCTGCACCCTGTCTCCTGCCTCCAAGGATCTTTCTGGACTTTGTCTTCACTGTTTAATCACACATCTGGGTTCTGTGCCAGAGCGGTAGGACCCTGCAGGAGTCTGTTTTTCTTGAGGGTTGGCACTGAGTTAAGACCAGCATTCATGGCACCGTGAGACTGGCTCGGCTGTATAGGGAGTCAACTTCATGTCTATACGACAACTTTAGTTATTCAGTTTGTTAGTTTTAGAGTTATTCTTTATTATTTAGAGAAAAAGAATTTCTCTCAGCCCTGCTCATTGACAGAGTTGACCATGGACGGTCTCGATGACGGTTGGGATGCTTTCTTTAACTAGCCTATACCACTTCCCATACCTCCTCCCCTATCCCACTTCCTCTCGATGGTATTTACTGTTCCTGCCCTTTGAACCGTTACTCTCTTCTGTGTTGACAAGGCCTGCTGGCTGCTCCCCACTGTACAGTTTTCATTGAGCTAGCTCTTTCTCTTCACTACTAACCTATTACTGTTCAATTCTCTACACTGGGACTCTCTCAATCTGAAAGCTCTTTGCAGATGTCTTCTGCCCTCACTGCTACTTTTAAGAATGTCTTTGTTCATTGTTGTGTGTTGTACACACTGTTGCTATTTTGCATTAATGATGTACTGTATGTTGATTTTTCTTTATTTTCTTGCCCACTGTTTAATGTAATGTGTAACGTAATATGCTGTAAAACCTGTGTAAAGAGCCTTTGGCTTAAAGATGTTAATCCGAAATGTGAATAAATAAAAAGAAAACTCCTGATGCGCTTGTTAGAAGGCTGCTGTGGTGGGCTGTGTCAGACCTGCCACCCTCTTCGGGAGAATCCGACCACTGGTAGTCCGGTGTCCGTGAGGGAGAACAGTCCTCCCATATACACAAAAAGTGGGCCCATTCTCGATCCTGGCCAGAAAGCCAGCATCACTGGCTCGAGCTCTTCCTCCTGTCGGAAGAAGAAACTGTACTGCTTGAGGTCACCCTCTGTGTCAGTCCCTGGTAGAGAGCCCACCGGTTCCCCGTGGATTCTGCTCTCGACGGTCTGGACTCTCATCACCAGAGCCCTTCTCTGTCCTCTTGATGGGTTTCTGGTGGATAGTTTCATCATTGGGCTGCTGTTATGGAGCAGTGTCTGTTGAGTTTAAGCAAACAGATACTTTATTAGAAGCAGAAGGGGTCTTGTTTAGGTTTAAAAAGAAAGAAAAGAAAGAAAGTCAGTGTGTGTTCTGTGCTGGGAAGGGTTCTATATCAGTTTACTTTGCTAAACCAGTAGGAGGAAAGAGAACTTAATTGGGGGTGTGGTCTAGACACTGTAAAAGCAGGTGACTCAAGTTACAACTTCCTGTTGCTAGCCTTGCTTGTAGAGCAGAAAGCAGCCAACTAAAAGAAACTACATTTTCTTATTAATTTAGCACTTATATCTTAGCAGGAGTCAGTGTCTGTTGAGTTTAAGCAAACAGATACTTTATTAGAAGTAGAAGGGCCTTATTTAGGGTTTAAAAAGAAAAGAAAGAAAGTCGATGTGTGTTCTGTGCTGGGAAGGGTTCTGTATCAGTTTACGTCTAAACCAGTAGGAGGAAAGAGCTTAATTGGGGTGTGGTTTAGACACTATAAAAGCAGGTGACTCAAATTACAACTTCCTGTTGCTAGCCTTTTTCTTACTAATTGCCCTCCATCCCACCCTAAGCCAGTTCTGCTTTTATAGCCACTGGATTTGACTGTCAACAGGAACTTCCTGTTTGGCAATAGTAAGGGAAGGATCATAGAAAACATTGGTTCTGTCAACCCTAAAGGAAAAAGTAGCTCACCCCCTCCCCAGCTGCTGGTTGTTTGACACTGGAGCAAGGAAGAAGGAGGCTACTGAAGAATATAGGAAGTTACTGTCCCAGAACAGGAAGGGTGAGAGTTGTAAGGAGAGGAGAGAGTAAGCATACAGTGAAACAGGAGAGGGGACACAAAATAAGACATGATAGGAGTGGTGCAGTGCAATAGCTGTGGGGTGGCAGTGTTCCGGGAGACATTCTGGAGGCTGCGATGCTGGCCCTATTTGCAGGCACCTCTCTGGTCTGAGGGAGGAGGTTGCCTGTCTCCAGGCTGACCTGGCTAGGATTCAGAAACCTCCTCCCCACCCAGGGACCACCAGGCCACTGCCACTACCTCAGAGGTTGCCAAGAAAGAGGAGAGGCTGGACCAGGGTGGGCTCAAGGAGGGAGAGGGTGGTGGAACAGAGTTGCATCCCTTGCAGCTGTACCGCTCCACAATTCATTCGCTCTTCTGGTGGATAGTGGTTCCTCTACGGAGGCACCTGCAGTGGAGACCAAGGAGGATGCTGGGAACCTTCACAAAGGAGACCCACAGGAGGGTGGCATGAGACCCACAGGGAAGGAAACAACTCCTGGTGGGGACTCAATCATTGGGGTATAAATGGGGAGGAAGGGAGAGGGAGGGTGGCGCCTGCCTGGCGCCACGGTTTGAGGGGACAGGAAGCGAACTCAGGATCAGGAGCAGCTGCACAAGGAGGGAGCTGGATGTTATTGTCCACCTAGGGACAAATGACCTGGCTAGGAATGGGATCAGAGCAGTGCAAGAGGAGTTTGTAGAGTTGGGGAGGGGCCTTAGACAAAGGCGCATACAGTAACCTTCTCAGAGGTGCTGCCTGTCTATGGCAAGGGTGATGTTAGGGTACTCCTCACCAGGGAATTCAATGAATGGTTGAAAACTGGTGTGGAGCTCAGGATTTTGGCTTCATTGGGGACTGGGAGCCACTGGAGGATGCAGACCTATACTGGGCGATGGTCTGCATCTGTCCAGGGGTGAACCAGGATCCTAGGTGACAGGTTTAAATGCTTCATTGGCAAGCATTTAAACTAGCCAAGGGGAGGCACTGAAAAGCAGCAGGGAAATCCCTGCCTCCCCACAAACAGTAATTAGGGAGGTAAACACTAAGGTAGAGAAGTCATTAGGGAGCAGGCCAGAAGTAAATGTAAAAAAAAGGCAAAGGCAGTAAGGACAGGAATGGGGCTAAAAGGGTAAGGCCATCAAAAAGTGGAGGGTGATGAGTACCAATGCCCGTAGTCTAACAAGCTCCCTGAACTAGTGGCCTTGATGGAAGAGGGTTGCCTGGATATTGTGGCAGTCACAGAAACATGGTACACAGAGAACCGTGACTGGGATGTCAACATACCAGGATACACAATCTACAGGAGGAACAGGGAGGGTAAAAGAGGAGGAGGAGTAGCTCTTATGTAAAGGAAGGGATCAAAGCAACAGAACTAAAGAGTAAACAGGGAGCAGATGAGATACTTGGGTCACCCTGGAAACAGGAAATGGCACCACAATCCGCATGTGGGTTGTATACAGACCCCCATCTCAGGGGAGGGAATGGACAAGGAAATGATAGAAGGCTTCCTTAGAATGGCAGAAAAGGGAGATGTTGTTGATGGGGACCTGAATATGCCAGATGTTACGGGAGCACCTTTGCTGCAGGCACATCCAAGAGCAGGGTCATTCTTGATGTGCTACAGGGGGCATGCCTCAGACAGCTAGTACTGGAACCCACTCCAGGAGGGAGCAATCTTAGACCTGGTATTCTGAAATGGGAACGGAGAAAGAGTCTCAGATTTAGAAGTGGGTAGCCATCTAAGAACAAGCGACCACCAAACTGTGTGGTTCATGATAAACACAGCCATACAAAAGCAAGAGTATTGGACTTTAGGAGGGCTGACTTTGGGGAAAATGAGAGTGCTTCAGAAAACACTAGCAAACAGGCAAGAAGGGAGGTGGAGGAACAATGGAGAGTAATCAAAACAGCCATCACAGAGGCAACAAGCTTTTGGGTAAAGCAAATCAACAAAACACAACGAAGGAAAAATCGCTATGGTTCTCAAAAAGAGGTGGCAGGAAGGTTAAGGAGAAGAGGATAGCATTCAGGAAATATAAGAAAACACAGAAAGAGAAGGACAGAGAACTTTATCAGTTAAGCAGAAAGAGGCTGGGAAGGCAGTCAGAATAGCAAAGGCCCAAACCGAGGAAAGGATAGCCAACTCTGTCAAGAAGGGATAAGACCTTTTATAGGTACATTAGGAGCAAAGAAAGACCAAAGGAGGGATACTGAGGCTTAATAAAGGGTAGGGCATGTGGGTAGAGGGTGACAGTGAAAAAGCAGGGATACTGAACTCATATTCACCTATGGGTGGGGCAGGACAGTAGTGTGGTGGGTAGGTAACTGGCTGGGTGGCAGGACACAGAGGGTGGTGGTAAATGGCTGTCACTCCACAGAGGGAAGAGGACCAGTGGGGTACCACAGGGATCAGTACTGGGACCGTCCTGTTCAATATCTTCATCAGTGACATTGCGAGGACCTGGAAGGCAGAATTTCATTGTTCGCTGATGACACAAAGCTCTGTAACAGAGTAGACACACCAGATGGTGTAGACAGAATGAGAAGGGACCTGCAGAAACTTGAAGAATGGTCAGGGGTTTGGCAGTTGAAATTCAATGCAAGGAAGTGCAAGATGATGCATATGGGGACAAAAACCCTGGCACAATATATCAGTTGGGGTGAGGATATAGCATGTACCAAGCAGGAAAGGGATCTTGGGGTTATCATCTCTGATGACCTCAAGGCAGGGAAACAGTGCGACAAGGCAGCAGGTAAAGCAAATAGGATGCTGGATGCATAGGCAGGGCATCACCAGCAGGAAAAGGGAGGTCATAATTCCACTATACAAGACACTAGTGAGGCCCCACCTGGAGTACAGTGTACAGTTCTGAGACCTTACCTACGTAAGGACATAGACAGGGTAGAGAAGGTTCAGAGGAGGGCAACAAAGATGTTGCATGGATTGCATCACAAGTCCTATGAGGACAGGTTGAAGGAACTGAACATGTACTCCCGGAGGAAAGGAGGGAGAGAGGGATATGATAGAGACATACAAGTATCTTACAGGGAGGAACAGGGTGCAGGAATACACTATTTTTAAGCAAAAAGATGTTCCAGGACTAGAGGGCATGGGATGAAGTTGGAGGGAGGATGATTCAGAGGAAACGTGAGGAAGAATTTCTTCACAGAACGGGTGGTGGACAAGTGGAACACCCTGCCAGAGGAAGTGGTAGGGCTGAAACAAGCAAGGATTTAAGAATGCATGGATAGACATAAAGGAATTCTGGAGGTCGGGTAAGGCAACAGACTCTTGGAAAACATAAACTGAACTTACAAGCTCAAATGGCTGACTGGTGGGCCATAGGCCTCATCTGCCGACACTGTCAATGTATCTCTGTATCTGTGTATTTGTGCTCAGTATTCACAAAGGAGGAGGGAGGGGAGGTACCTAAACCAAACAAGAGAAACACTGTGAAGACGAGGGTCGATACCAGTCCATTTACAGAACAAAGTGTTCTGAAAGAACTAATAAAATTGAAGGTGGACAGAGCAATGGGGCCTGATGGGATTCACCCAAGAATTCTAAATGAGCCGAAGGGTAGAACTAATGACACCGCTGACTACTCTGTTTAACAAATCATGGAGGATGGGGTGGTACCTGAGGATTGGAGGAGGGCGGATGATTCCTCTTCACAAAAGTGGGAGCAGGGTGGAGGCAGGAAACTACAGACCAGTTAGTTTGATCTCAGTGGTAGGTAAAATGATGGAATCACTTCTGAAGGAAAGAATTGTTGAGTACCTAGAGGCCAGTGGGGCACGGGACCCAAGGCAGCATGGATTCACGATGGAAGGCCGTGTCAGACAAATCTAATAGATTTCTTTGATTGGCTGACCAAAGTAGTAGACCAGGGAGGGCTGTGGACATGGCTTACCTAGATTTTAGCAAGGCATTTGATACAATCCCACACAAAGATTAATACACAAGTTAGCCAGCCTTGGAGTAGGTCCCAAGGTGGTTGCCTGGATAAAAAATTGGCTAGACAACAGGACGCAAAGGGTAGTAGTAAATGGAGTCCACAGTGAAGAAAGGAGGGTTACTTAGCGGGTACCGCAGGGTTCAGTACTGGGACCGTCCTTTTAATGTCTTTATAAGTGACATTGCAGAGGAACTGAAGGAAAAGTATGTCTCTTGCAGATGACACAAAGATCTGCAGCAGGGTGATACACCAGATGGAGTGGAAAGGATGAGAAGGGACTTGGCAAGGTTGGAGGAATGGTCAAATGTATGGCAACTCAGATTCAGTGCAAAGAAGTGTAGGGTAATGCACCTGGGAAACAAAACCCAGGGCAAGAGTACACAGTGGGGGTGAGATACTGACAACGGTAAAAATGTAAAGGGACCTGGGGGTAATTATATCAGATGACCTAAAGGTGGCAAGCAATGTGAGAAGGCAGTAAGGAAGGCTGGGGATATTGAGATGCATAGGGAGAGGCATCAGTAGTAGAAAACAAGAAGTTGTTTTTCCTCTGTACAGACAGTTGGTGAGACCCCATCTGAGTACTGTGTGCAGTTCTGGAGACCCCTTCTCCACAAAGACATAGACAGAGTAGAGGCTGTCCAGAGGATGGCAACAAAATGGTGCAGGGTCTGCACCAGAAGACATACAAAGAAAGACTAAAGGAGCTTAATATGTATACCCTTGAGGAAAGGAGGGAGAGGGGACATGATAGAAACTTTCAAGTACCTCAAGGGAATCAACAAAGTCCAAGAAGGTGGCATCTTTCAGAAAAAAGATGCAAGAACAAGGGGCACAATTTGAAGATAGAGAGGGGACGCTCAGAGGTAATGTGAGGAAGTATTTTTCACAGAGAGGGTTGTGGATGCATGGAACAGCCTCCTGAGTAGGTCGTGGAGTCAAGAACAGTGGGGGAATTCAAGAATGCATGGGACAGACATAAGGCAGTCCTAGTTTGGGGAGTAGAGAAAGTAAGCTGTTGGTTAGTTAGGATCTGCAGCTTATCTGTTAAGTAGGAAAATGGGAAGACTAGATGGGCCAAGCGGTCCTCATCAGCCATCAAATTCTGTGTTTTATGGGTTCAGCGCTTGCCTATTTGCTATTGCCAGCAGACCCATGCTGGGGTCTTTGGGGCTTGGCACTTGGCCACAGCTTTTGACCAGGATCTGCATATGACATCTTCTGTGGTGCCGATGCAGTCGATGCTGGTCCCATGTGCCTCTCGCGTCACTCTGTTTTTCTTCAGGGATGGCACAGGTACCTCTCCTTCCTCCTCTTCTTTCAGGGATGGTTCTCCGTTTCTGGGCTCCTTGGGTCGGTGCAGTGTCAGGGGCTCCGGTGCCGTCACCGGTGCCGTCTGCTTGATGACTTCTTAGCACTGTGTTCTTGGGTGCGGTGTTGGGGTCCTCTGTGCATGCAACGCCATCGGGCCAGCATTGGTGCAGTCTGCTCCGTGCTGCGGCAGCGCTAGGTCCTCTGTGCAGGAAGGAGTTCTGCTCCTGTCAGTCTGTTCTTTGCCCAGGTTTGGCCTTGCTGGGACGATTCCTGATATCTCTGGATGGATGTGGAGCATGACGAATCGGATCCTGATCTTATCATTTCTGACAAATGCAACGATGACTCATTTTACAGGTTGGATGAGAAGCTTTCTTCCAGCTGAACCCCTGGTGGAAGATCTGTCTGTCTAGTCTATCCTTAAGAACATGGTTTCTGCTCTGGCTCTACAGACCTTCAGTATAGACCCAGGGGGCTTCTGCGACTTGAAGTTCTCCATATTCCCACAGTGGGCAGCTTCCTGGGTGGAGAGAGACGAAACATCGGGTTTGAGGGCTATGCAGGGCAGCTACGTGGTCTGTCCACACTTTCACAAAACATTACAAACTGGATGTTCAGAGTTCTGTTGATGCAGCTTTTGGTAGCAGAATGTTGCAGGCAGCAGTTTGCAAGTAATTTCTGCTTGCTTCTGGCATATGGATAATGTTCTCCCCTTCCCGTTTTTTTTTTTTGTGGTACTGCTTCTTAGAACCTAGTTTTGATTACCCATTGACAACATGGAGCTTACAGTAAGAGGAAATTCTCTTCACTTCAATTTCCTTCTGTTAGCTCCAGCATTGTCAGTGGGACCCACCCAGAACCTGGCTGCTGTTGGAGAATCTTTCCGGTATGCTAGGAAGGATGTCCTGTTTAATAAAGTCCCCTACTATTTTAGGACACACTCTGTTTTCGCTGTGCTGTACTGTGTATATACAAAGAAAAAAATGTTTCTATCCAGTTCATGCACTGCAGGTTAACAGGTTTTGTTGTATCTTAAGGTGTGTTTCTTCATTGGAAGTAGTCTCACTGAATTCAGTGTTTGCTTAATAGTTATGCCTCATTGTGTGGTCGGCTTCAGGTTCCCAGATCTGTGACTAGTGTGGGACCGTGCCTTGCTGTTGCTGATTATCTTCTCCTGCAAGGAGGACTGAATCACCAAACCTTGTGTCACATGAGGAGCATTTTCTTCCTCTGTCAGCTAGGAAGCTTTGACAGCATTTATTTACATTATTAAGGAATGTTGCATACAGGTAATTGGTTGTAATATAGGCAAATGTGTAGCTACTATAGCGCCAGAGGTAAGTAGTGACTGGGGAGTTGCTGCTGCTTGGAATCTTCATGTGCCTAAGTTTCTAAAGCTTGGTTGTGCCATTTCCTGATAGGGGTGCACTATACCCAATTGTTTTGATTACCCATTGACAATGTTGGAGCTAACAGAAAAGGAAATTCAGTAAGTATGAAGAAACTTCTTCTATCCTGATTGATCAAGTGGGCAGCTTTCATTACTGTACATCCATGTACAGCAGACCATGTTGTTCTAATCACTCATGACACCTTAAGAGACCTTGCTATGGAAAGTAACTTTTGGGCCTGTTTGTCTTTATTCAGTAAATGTGTCCCTTTTGTTTTTGACATTCACTTGGTCACACCACCTTGACAACCCTGCTCGGCTAACTAACACAGTTCTTCATGTGATGGATCAGAGCCTGATCACATCTGCTGTTTTTCTCAAACTAGAAGAGACCTTCACCACTGTTGCACATCCTCTGGTATTGTAGGGGTAGAACCTCATGGTCAAAGATTCAGCTGCTACATGGAAGACTGGTCCCAACCAATCCTCAGACAATTTCCCAACCCAGTTGCATCCGCTGTACCCCAGGGTTTTGTCCTGGATCGCAACCTGTTTCACATTTTCTAAACCACCTCCCTAAGGCACGTGACTACGCATATTCATTCATATGTGGATGATGGTGCTTTTGACTGTGTTCGCTCAGACCTTGAACTGACTGAACAGTGCTTGTGTGACTTTTTGATAATGTCCAATACCGGTTCATTGCCAAATAACTAGAAATGCCAAAATGCAGTCTGCATGAAAGTTGAACCAGACAGTAACTTACCAAAATCCAGTCTCCCTGGTCTTCATTATCTTGACTGGATCTCAGCTGGAGGAAGTTTCTCCTTTTACGATAGATAACTGGATATTTTATTGGACTGTCATCTTGACATCTTCCACATTGATGCCATTTGTAGACACTTCCTCTTAAACTTGGAGTGAGCAGCTGGCCTGGTGGCACAGCAGTAGTGCTGCTGCTTGCTATGCTGGCGACCCAAGTTCTGAAGGAGCTGGTGTCGGGTCAGCCATGGAACTAGGATTGTGCATTCCAAGGACAGCTCTTCTCCTTTGTGGTGGTGTGTTGCATGGCCTGCCACCTAGAGAAGACTGGGTCATAATGCAGCTGGGGCTTGGCAGAAGGATGTTGGTATTTGATGCTTCTGCTGTTAGTCATGCATAGGAGGGGTGCTCATCTAAGAGCATCATAGCACAGCAACGCCCATGGGGTGACCAGCTAATTCAGGACAAAATGGCTGGGCAGATGACACCCTGCCTGTCCCTCACTTCCATAGTCAGGCTCACTCTTCTGTCTTCCAGTACACTCCAGGCTTCATCTCCACTGTGCATGGCTGGATTTTTGTGGGGGGGAGGGAGGGCGGGGCACGGGATCTGAAGGTAGGCCCTATCTCAGTGGGCTCAAACCAACTGGACAGTGTAGTAGTGAGTCCTGGGGTGACCAAGTAAGAAGAGTCACTACGGATGGGAGGTGACATTAGCAGAGACCCAAGGAGGATCCCTGGCCAGATGTGTCTGGTGGAACAATAATGACAAAAAATCTTGGAGGGCTTTAGAGGAACAAAGCTTATATCCCCTCCTGCCTGTTAAATTGTAAAATGATCCTTCGCCATTTGACTATGGAGAGGAGATGTGTAGCACTATATGCTTATCCTCACTGGCTAGACAACCTCCTTTTCCACTCCTTATTTTGCTGTACCCTTGACTATGCTCACTGTACCACTAGTAGTCTTGACTGTGCTTACTGTATCACTGGTAGGTGGCTCAAGAGTGTACATATCTCAACTCCAAATTTTAGTTTGGGTCTCCGCTGATATCTCTGCGACCAACCACTGTAGTTTAGACCTGGGCCCAAGATATCAACTTGTGGGATGTGTTGAGGTGATTGGCCCGGTCCTGGCTGAGATAGTTTAGAGTTCTGGAGACAGGGGTGTTTCCTGACCTCGAAGGAGGTGGTGGTGAGACCTCACCTTAAGAAACCCATCCTCGACCCCAACTGCTTAGCCAACTACAGACCTGTCTCTAAGCTGCCTTTGTGGGTAAGGTTATCGAGAAGGTAGTTGCGCTGCAGCTGAAGGATCATCTTACTATTCATGATCTCTGATTCTCTCCAGTCCAGATTTAGAACAGGCATAGTACCGAGACGGCACTTGTTCGGGTACTGAATGATCTAATAGCAAGGGATCAGAGGACTCATTCGATCTTGGTTCTCCTTGATCTCTCTGCAGCATTTGGTACTGTGGACCATGAAGGTCTCTGGAGCACCTGCGGTTGATTTGTGTGCTGTCTGGTATGGTCCTGAAGTGGTTTCAGTCCTTCCTTATGGGCAGGACTCGAGAGTGGCATCAGGGATTTAGTCCTTGGCCTCTACTGTGGAGTCCCACAGAACTCCATTCTGTCACCCAAGCTGTTCGCTGTATATATGCAGCTGTTGGGAAACATCATAAGGCAGAATGGACAGAGTTTTCACTGCTGTGCAGATGATATTCTGCTATACATCTCCTTAGTGCCCGAGCAAGATGGGTCTGTCTCTATCTTTAACAGCTACCTCGCTGAGATCCAGGACTGGATGAGTGCCAACTGGCTGAGGTTGAACCCAGATAAAACTGAGGTGCTGGTGGAGGACCCAGGTTGTTGGTGTAGAGGTAGTTGACTGGGCAACCTTCCAGGTTTTGGCTTGGAGATGGCCATTTGTTGACCTCTGACATGGTGTCAGCCATAGTCTAGACTTCCTTTTACCACCTAAGGAACTTTGCCTGGCTCAAGCACCTAGTCCCGCTTGGAAGACCTTCCAACTTTGGTTCACGCCTTGTGACCTCCTGCCTTGATTACTGCAATGCTCTCTACTTAGGGCTGTTGGGGTTGATATTTGCTGCTTGCAGCTGGTGCAGAATGCAGCGGCCAGGTTGACTGGCTTACCAAGATCTTGTCACATCACGCCTGTGCTCCACGATCTACACTAGCTGCCAATACAGTGGCGTATCACCTTCAAGGTCAATTTACTGACCTATAATGCCCTATGGGGACCGGTACTCAGAAATCTCCTTCGTCTCCTCCCTCCACCTACTCTGCTCCTCTGAGGGATTGCTAGAGGTTCCCAGGGTTTGGCTTAAGACTTCTGGGTCCCTGTCTTTTGCTTTTGTGGCCCCTGCCTTGTGGAACTTCCTACCTCTTTGGGTTAGAGTGCCAGACTGTTCGAGCTCAAAACGGCTCTTAAGACTTGTCGCTTTGGATTAGCTTTTCCTGATCTTATTTAAATAGTTTGTGTTGCTTCTAAGAATCTGCTAAATTTTAATGGTGTCTGCATATTTTATATTACTATTTTTAATATTTGATTAATTTCTATACGAGCTTTGATCTACTGGAATTGCGCTTTTATAAGTAGATTGATTAATCTATGCTCTTCTTTTCTGTTTCACTTTCTCAGACTTTGACCCCTGCTACTTCTCTGCTTCCTGTGCTAAAACCTGTGCCAGACAGGCTGCTTTCTCTTAAAGGGTTTAAAAATACAGGGAGCAGTCAGAGAAACTTAATTGATCTAAACACATACAGTACCTTGACCGTACATTAATTCCCAGGAAACCCACAACTTGTAACTAAACCTAAGCTTACCTACCTAGCAACAGCTCAGCTACATGAAAATATAACTTTATTAAATTTAAAATGGAAATTTTAAATTTTAGTAGTGCAATAACCCCCAACAGGCTAAAGATCTCTAAAGAATTAATGCCCTTCTCAGATTCATTCACAGACACATGGCCTTTATTATGAAATTCACATTATAGCCAGATGGTAACAGCCTAAATCCACAAAAATAAAACCATTTTCCTTTGAAATCTTTTTTCCTAGGGACGTGGATATGAGGCTGTAGTCACACTTCTGGCAGTGTCCTTTCCCTTTAAGAGCTTGCAGAAAGTCTTCAGGCTGGCTCCTCCCACCCATCAGGATGGTAACTCCTTGGCTCAGTCCCCTGACACCAGATCTTCCTTTCCACTGGAAGAAGGTCCCACATTGAGTAGCCTTCGGTTTAAATCTACAGATTTACTTCCTAAACTTTAAATTCTTACAAGTTTCTGTCTTCAGTCACGACCACCATGGACAATGAGTCCGCTTTAGTTCCGCGGTGCCCTTGCGGCAGAAGATGTCCCGAACCAACCCAAGACACCACCTGCGCTCTACTTTCTGGGGCACAAGCACGATCCCCAGGCCTGTGACTTTCATCACTAGTTTCACCCAACTGTTCTTGAGGACAGTCTTGCCAGACTTAAACTGGGCCACCCGATGCAACAGAACCTGACGGTCAAATCTAAGGATGCCCATTGAGTGGTCTTCATGGCGCTGGGTCCAACTAACAGCTTGCTGCCTTTGAAGAGGAGGTAGCCTGGGCTGCATCCCTCTCCTCTTTGGCCTCTGCCTTCTTGCCACTTCAGCTTGGTTCGACTTTTACAGGATCCTTCAAAGAATTTTGTCAGTCTCTGCTGACCTTGGTCAGGGACCCTCTGGGCACAAGTCCAAATCCAAGAAAGAATCCAAAAAAGAGGACTCGTCATCCTTCGCGTGATTGGGAGCGCTCTTGGTCGAAAGTTTCCATTCTGCCCTTCTCAGGATCAGACTTTGGTCGAATTCTTGCCTTGGCCACCAGCTCCATGGTAACCCCATTGGGCCAGTTGGCCGAGATGCTGGTAGAGGTCCCGCCAAGATTTTCTCGAGCTGACAGACCAGTTGCCAACTGATGAGGCAGACACTTTCTTGTCCTGGACTCCGGTCCTGACTCAGACCATTGGAGGGACCGATCAGTCCGCTGACCCCACCCGCCTCTGGTCCCAGACCCTGACCTGGTGGAGACTCACGCAGGTCCTCCCAAAGGTCGAGGTCTTCCTCCCCGCTGGTCAAGTGGCTCCTGCAATCAGCACTCCCCTTTCAGCACCACGGAAGTGGCGACGCCGCTACTCTTCTTCCTCGGGTGAGGAGAGGCTTCAGCAAACTGCATTGATGCTATGGAGGATCTTATGTGGCAACAGCTGGTGCTTACTGGCATCAAGCTGACTGCCCTTCACGGCCATCACCTGGCTGTCGCCAGAAAGGCCACTACCTTCTCCATCGGTGGAGCTGACCAAAACTGTTCTGGCTTGGTCGACCTCAGCATCTCCACTGATCATGGTGGATCTACTGCCTAAACGGCGCCGACTGGCGCCTCCAACTGGGGAGTTTCAGCCATCTAAAGGGCTTCCCCATTGGCTGTCTATCAGTGACCCTTGACCATCTGTGGAGGGTTAGGTCTCTGACAGTCGACCACTCTTTAACAACCCCTCAGAATCAGAGGGTTCCTCCTGCACTACCGTCCGGTCGACGTGAGTCTTTGGGGATCTCTCGATGGACAAAGGCTCATCTTCCTTCATGGGCCGCTCACGTCTAATCTCTGTGAGAAGCGGAAATGGAGCCCATCCAGAAGTGGGCTCATTACACGCTCGAGATCCTCGACCAGGAGACATTCCCTACGGAGGCTTTCCCAGTAACAGAAGCCATTCTTTGCCCGTCCTGGAGTTTTGACAGTGCACTGCTTCCCCCCCTTATGCCCGAATGGCGCACAAGCACAAGGTGTCACAACTACACTCAGCAGGTCAGGCTTCTACTCCCACAATGCCAACCTCCGAGTGTTGTATTGTGAACAGGAACAGAAATGGGGTAACCCTCCTGTCTGTTTGTGGGTTCGAATCAACATTTGGTCTCAAGTTCTGGAGGATTCAAACTGTGAACCTCTTGCTAACGTACTCCAATGTGCAGGCTCAGATAATTCTGCTCTTTTTCGCCTACGGGCACCTAACCAGGTGTACAAAATGAACCCTTAAAACTCTTATTAAAGACCTCAGATAAACTTTCACCTTTTTCCCAGTTTGGTAAACCAGTAAGCTTTGCACAGTGTCAACTTTAACCATATATGCTTCACTTGCCAAATAAATAATTTCAAAGGCACACCCGGTAGTTTCTAAAATAGAGGTTTACTTTAAAATAGATAAAAATATGTAAAATGTAAATACGAACAATATATCACAAAACATACAATCACTTAAAAGAATCTGTTTAAAAGTGCAAATTCCTACCACCAGACAATTAGACCTATCTATCTAATGCATCTCTTCTAATAGTGCTAGAGTAGATGTTTCTTCAGAGTCCAAACATGTATGTCATCTAAAAGACAGTCGCAGCTCTGTTGCTTTTAATTACTTAGAGGCTAAATCCAGATTTAAAGGTATTTTAAACTAGTTACCACTGTATGCATTGCCTGGCTGTTTCAGTCACACACCGGAGTAAAACTGTATGCTTTGCCTGGCTGTTTAAATTAGCTCAGTCACACACCAGAGAAAATTTGATCAGCTTTCTGCACACTATTTAAACTCTCCTACCTCTCCATTCCTTGGCAGTACTCCTTGATTCACAGCAGCACACGGGCTTTCTCCCCACCCGCTGATCGGAGCTCCGTGCTCGAGGAGGTTGTGAGGGCTATTTTCACGGTGATCGGAGGCTCTCCTCACCCCCAGATCGCGAACACTGCCCAGGTACACAGACGACCCGCTGCCCTGGAAACAAAAGGGAGCTGCTGGAATTACCCGCAGTCGCTGTGCGACTGCTCCCCACCTGCCCCCAATATCCCTCTCACCCTTGGCTGGTGTTAGATTTATAGGCTAACTTCACGATATCTGGGGCGTCTCATGTTTTTTCTAACAGCCGAGTTTTCCATTTGCTCCTTATAGCCGCTGGCCACTAGAGGTCGCCTTAATCCTGTAGGTGTTCACTAAAAGATATTCTGTCCAGGTTAAAGCCCAGTCTCTCTGCACCCTCCCATCCTATCACTCTGTATTTTCTCCTATCTTCATAATGGCTTCCTCAGCTCTGCTGACTCTCCTCACGGGTGCTTTCTGCTACTGATACTTTCAGCCCACCTACTCAGTTACTCTACCCTCACCCACTGATGTATACTCTAGTGACAACTTTCGCCCAACCTACTAACTACTGCCTCACCTACTCCTCTTCCCCATCTGCGCTTATTATCAAGTGCCTGAGCCTCCTAGCTAGGTACCTCCTGTTTAGGTTGAAATTCTCCCAAGAGTTTCAGCAAGGGCTTGCATCATGATCTCACTTGGATATGTATCCTGTCCCTTACGCTGTGGGGATATCGAGGCTAGTCCTGGTCCTCCTTAGGTATCTAACCTTTCACTGCCTCCCCGTGCTTTGCCTCCCGAAATCCAGTGGTCTCACCTTGGCTCACATAAACTCTAGGAGCCTTCTAGCCAATCTCCCTGTCCTGCAGGCTTGGGTGAGTGTGAACTGCCTGGACATCTTGGCCTTCACTGAAACATGGCTAAAGCCCTCAGTTACTGACTCCCAGTGCTCCTTTCTCAGCTACAGTATGCTCCGGCAGACCACACCGGGCAAAAGAGGTGGTGGCCTGGCGCTGTACTACAAATCGCACCTGTACATCACCCTCATACAGGACCCCCACTGCCTAACTGCGATGTCCTCCATTCCCTCCCTCCTGCTTGGGGAGTAAAGAAACTCCTATCTTCTGCATATATGTTCCTCCCAAAACTCCAAGCAGGGTCTCTCGAATTCATTGATAATTTATCAGTTACAGGCAAAAGCTACATTATCTGCCTTGGGGATTTCAACCTCGACTGGTCAGTACATGGCTCCTCCCACCTATCCTCCCTGGTTAGTAAGGCCAACCTATCTCAGCTTAGCCAGGAACCCACCAGGGTCTCCCGGGGGGGGTTGCCTGTGCCACCCTACTCGACTGGATCCTAACAAATAGGAAGGAATACATCACCACGGCAGGAGTGCTCCCCGACACCATTAGCGATCACTATCCAGTTTACTGTGTCTGGGACACCTCCACCCCTCCTTCCCTCTAAAGTTGTTCCTTCCCAACCTCTCCCACCTAAGCGTGGATGCTTTACAATTGATCTAGGCCTTGTTGACTGGTCTCCTCTCTACTTAACTGAGGACATTAACTATGCAACAGATTATTTCAACTCCATCCTACTTTCTACAAAACTAACATATCCCCGTCACCATACGCCAAGTGACAGGGAGGGTGACCAAGTGGTTCATGTGCCCCTGCTTCAACTACTGAAATGCAGGATAAACTTTGGTCTGTGGAAGGTCCTCATCTACACACCAACTTTGAAGCCTATAGAGCCTCATGGAACAACTGCAAAAAGAAATATGCCTGGCTAAAAGCTCCTACTACAGGAACCTCCTAATCTCCTCTTCCGAAAACCTTCAAAGGTACTGGGCCCAAATCAAGGAAATGATTGGCAATGACAAACCACAGACACCTATGGACATGATTATACAGGCGTTCATGTAAGAACCCGATCACCATTGCCAATGCTTTTAATTCTCTTTTCCTCGCTCACTGGCTGAAGCACCAGTTAGACCCAAGCTGATTGGCCTTCTGCTTCCTCCAAGACCCCACTCCACCCACCCTGGCACTGGTTCCCACCACGCACCAAGAAGTACGAAGCCATCACTCCTACCAGCCCACGGGGCCCGGCCATCGATGGAATCCATCCTGGTATACTCAGGCAGTTTGCAACCTGGCTTGCCAAGGCAGTCACCAGGCTTTTCAACCTTTCTATCAGTACTTCCTCTGTCCCTCTGCCTGAAAATGGCCAGAACTATCCCAATTCTCAAAAAGGAGATGTCAAACTTATGTCCAACTATCGTCCCATCTCTCTCTCCTCCCCCTCTCAGCAAGCTTTTTAGAAAGTAGTCCATCGTCAGCTCTCCGAACACCTCCAAGTTCAATCTTTCAAACTCCTGCCAACATGGCTTTAGGACTGGGCACAGTACCACCATGGTTTCTGACCCAACTCACCAGCGATATCAAAAGCAATATGGATAACTGCTCACTCACTGGTGCTGTTTTCATAGACCTGTCCAAAGGCATTTGACATGGTTCATCACCCACTCATGCTGGCGAAGCTCCAATCCGGCTGGTGCCTCTGACTCCACTCCTATCATGGTTCCGTAGCTATCTGGACAACTGCACTGGCTGTAGCTTCGACAAGGCTCTGTCCTCCCTCAAAAGATCACCCGTGTGCCCCACAGGGTCCACTCGGTCCTCTTCTTTTCCTAAACGATATTCCCAACCCTTCCCGCCACAGCTGCACCTCATGTATGTCGGCGACCTTGTTCTTTACTCTGCATCTAAGTCGATGGAGGACATCAACTTCACTCTCTCAGCGATTTTTTCAAGCCCTTCAACTATGGCTCTCGAACAGCCATCAATATCTAAACCTGGACAAAACACGAGCCATGTTGTTTGGTTCTCAAAAACTGCCCTCCACGGCTCCTAAGCTCTTGGTTCACTGCCGGGATGGTTCCTCTATCACCAGCACATCCTCCTTCAAATACCTGGGGGTCGACTTGATCCCTCCCTCGATTTTTCAACACATGTCAACGTGGTTTGTCATGCTGTTAACGCAACAATTGGCGGTGCCTACCGAGTGCGCCAACCCTCACACCATCTGCCAGACTATCTGTAGCAAGAGGAGTGCTTCTTCCTCAGCTCCAATATGCTCTACCACTTATTTACTCTGCCAACTCCAGTGCTCAGCAATGGGACACTTCCTATAACAGTATCTGCAGATGCGCCTTAACTTACTCATTACTGCCTCCTCTATTCCGGTTTAAACTGGCTGTCACTCAAGGATCTCGAGCCTATTCCTTGGGTGCTTTATTGACTCCCTAACTAGACCTCCTCGCCCGGACTCCCTGGCCAACTTATGGCTCCGCTTCCAATCCCGCACCTCAGGTCCTCCTCTGTCCTTTGCTCTCAATTAGACCTTTGTGCTACTTAAAATGGGTGAGCAGGCATTCTCCTACTTTGCCCCTAAGTTCTGGAACTTGCTCCCTCCAGGTTAAAAATTCTGCCCAACCAGGTCTTTAAAAACTCTGTGTTCTCTCACCTTCACACCCTTGGTCACTGCAAATGCTCATAAACATAACTACATTTGACCGCCCGGCCTGAGGCCTGGACCCTACTCCCATTTTGCTACAATGCTGATTTTAATGTGTTCTGGAATCTTGAATTACCAGTTTTGTTGATCTTTCCCAGTGTGTATTCTGTTAAATTATTGCTTATAACCTTATGTTTTTCTTTTCAATTAACTTGTACTACTGTGATTATTTGTATCTTTGTCCTGTACTCCCCGGTCGTACTCTGAAAATAGGCAGGATTGTTGCTCAGCGCACTTACTCAGTTACCAAAAGCTAATGTGTGTATGTATGTGTGTGTGTATGTATGTGTGTATGTATATGTATATATATATATATATATATATATATATATATATATATATATATATATATATATATATATATATATATATATAGATATAGATATATATATGTGTGTGTGTGTGTGTGTATATATATATATATAGATGTGTGTGTGTGTGTGTTGTATGTGTGTATATATATATATATATATATATATATATATATATATATATATATATATATATATATATATATATAAAATATGAATAATACACACACACAGAAAGTACCATCAAGAGGTATTAAATTTGTGATTTCAGCAAAACTTATTTTCCAAATGATGACACTCTTAATTAAGACTGATTTTCCGTGTCCTCTTTTCATCCAGGAGCAGTTTCCGCTTTTACAACTAGTCTGTTTTCTCATTTAGTTTTTCTAGCTCCAGTTGAAATTATGTTACAGCTAACTGCCCTTCCCAAGGACGCCATAAAATGGATATTTTAGTTCTTAGCTTCAAACAACCCAGATCCTAAATAAGGCTATAAATGTGAGTTTTGCAGTTAATCACCTTACAGAGATCTGCTGTTTAACATATATCCTGCCCTTTGAAGTGAAACCTGGGGTCATCTGGGAGCACATCATTTCTCATGACTGACAATCGCACTATATTTTTATTTTACAAAAATCATAGAGTAATGGGAACCAGCTGTCCAGGCGCCACAATCCTCCCTACCTAGACTGAATTTGGGGGCTGTATCCTGAAAGGGATAAGCTTCCTAAATCAGTTCACTCCTCATAGATGCTAGACAACCCATCTGAGTTCTGATTTTTCGCCCAGCCCTATGTAGACTTGACATGTCATACCCTTGCAAAGCAAGACTCCATCTTAACAATCTACCATTATTCTTGCCCATCTGCGCCAACCAAACCAGGGGTTGTGATCAGTCTGTACCACAAAATGCTGCCCATATAAGTATGGCTCTAACTTCTTTAGGGCCCACACTATGGCAAGACTATCCTTTCCAAGGTAGAGTATGCCTGCTCCTGGGAGGTAACTTTTTACTCAGGTACGCTACATGTGATTTTTCCTTGGTTGGATGTCTGATCTGTATTGCCCCAATACCCACGCCTGAGGCGCCAGTCTGAACTATAAAGGGTCTGCTGTAGTCAGGACTTGTCAAAACAGAAGCACTGCCCAGTGCCTCCTTCAGTCTGCTGGTAAAGGCTTCCTCACAGGCTGGGTCCCCGTAATTTTCTTTGGCATCCTTTTCTTTACCAGGTCAGATAGGGGAGCAACCAGGCACTGTAATTAGGTCAAATTTTCTATAGTACCCTGCTGTCCCAAGAACTCCTGACCTGCTTCTGCATTTTGCAGGGCCATGCCTGGATTACCTCTGTTTTTATTTGGTTAGGATGGAGCTGTCCCCGCCTACCGCATGCCTGTGGTAGGCCACTTCTCATAGCCACCTTGCAATTCCGGCTTTAACAGTGAGCCTGGCCTCTATATCCTGCCCAGCACTTCCCTAAGGTGGGACAGGTGTTCCTCTCAGCTGGCGCTAAAGATGGCAGTGTATCCAGGTACGCCATGGCGTGCATTCTTAGCACCATTTAATACCTGGTTCACCAACTTTGGAAAGTGGCCAGGGCATTCTTCATTCGAAAGTCATTATTTAAACTCAGATAAGCCTGTCAGAGTGATGAAGGCCCATCCCTCAGCTCTGTCAACCTACCTGCCAGTACCCTTTGGTCAGGTCAGTGGTCATAAGGTAGGTCTCTCCCCACAAACTTGTCCAGGAGTTCATCCGTCCAGGGCATCGGGTGGGCATCTGACTTCATGATTGCATTCAATCGACGATGTCTGGATTGGCACAAGGACTACGGGTGAGGCCCAGGTGCTGTGGGATCTCTGGATTACCCCTAAATCCAGCATCTCCTCCACTTCCCTCCTAATGTCCTTTTTGACAGCCTCTGACACCCAGTATGCTGTCCGCTGTATGGGTGTCTTCGTGTCCTGTCTTCATCTCGTGTGTCGCTAAGGATGTTAAGTCCAGACTTGGCGCTAAACAATGGGACAAAGTCTGCTAAAACCTCCCTTACTTCCTGGATCTTGTCCGGGTCAGCTGGGAGACAGTTTAACTGCCTCCACAGAGGACTCCTGCTTAGTTTCTTCCAGCAAGTCTGAAGGGGTCTCCTTCATCTGTCCCTCCCAGGACTACACACTGCAAACACCATGTCAGCCCTATTTGCATATGGTTTATCATGTTGACATGGTACATCCTTTCTGTCTGTTTTCTGCCAGCTAACTCTATAATGTAGTTCACGCCATTTACCTTCCTAACTATTTTTGTACGGTCCTGCCCACTCAGCCTGCAGCTTGTCTTTCAAACAACGTGAAGTCTTGATGTGTTCTGACTAATGCAGTGATCTCCAACCTTTGAACTGCCCTGGAGAACAGAGAATTAACTTTCGATACAAGGCATGGAACGCTGAGCTTCGAGCTCGGTTGAAGCCTCTGTCTGCTGTTGTTTGAACTCCAACCTTCAGATTCTTTACTCCGCCATTGAACAGTCGCCCGGAGATTTCTCCGCTCGGTTCAAAAAAGTCTGTTAAAGTGTTTGTTTTTGCTCTGTTTCAACCGAATTTCTGCTGTTTGACCACCTCAGTTCAGACTGCCAAATTTGTAAAGTTTTCCCAAAGCTACCCTGGATAAGAGAGTAGGTAGATTGAGGAAAGGGGGCCGAGAAGTCCGCTGACCCAGATGGTCAGCCTGGTTCGGTTCCAACCGAATTGAGAAGGAGTGCCCTCTGACCAGGACAAAACTTCTTCGCAAAAGAGAACCGATTCTGAGGAGTCGGTTCTGGTTAAAAGAAAAGAAGAGATAAATCATCCGTTTGGATCCACAAGTTCTTTTCTCCGCACGCTGATGAGATAGCCAAAACGATATGATAGTTCAATCGCTAACTTATTTCGCAAACTGGCACCATCGGTCAGGGCCTGGTTTGTTGGTTCCCCGGTTCCGGATTATACTTTAGAAGAATTTTATGAACCGGAGGAGGAGGAGGGAGAGTATGAAGATGATGGTGATTATGAAAGTCTGATGTGCCTGTTGACCCGGACATCTCCCAGGCAGATCTTCGCTTGCCTCCTAGGCTTTCTGAGTCCCTCCCACTTTGTTTTACAAGAAAGTGGCTGAAACCTCCAGCTTCCTATGGAAGAAGCAGTAGAGGATCAGGAGGAGCCTGATTTTGTTGAGATGATGGACATCCCAGAGTCCAGGAGATCGCCTATTCTCCATAAATCTTTTGGGAAACAGACATTTAAAATTTAAAACTCCTAATTCCATAACTCCTGTGGACAGAAGAATGGACAAGAGGTATACTTCTTCAGGCTCAGACACGGAGTTTCTTTCCCACAATGCAGCCACGTTGGGGTAGTGCAGGCTGCTGCCTGTGATAAGGCAAATTTCTTGGCTTCGCACCCCAGACGAGGACTCCAGGAGGATTGAAGCCATGGCAAAGAACCAGTACATGGCAGCATCTTTGGGACTGGCAGGTTAATTATATGGCCTATACAGCTAGATACCAGAAGTCCATGTGGGACACTGTGATGGTCTCTAGCTAAACAGGGCCCCTGACCAGCTTGCCAAGGAGCTGGAGTGGTGGCTGGATGGGATTGAGGCATCCAAGGTGCAATTTCTCTGCTGTAGACTCCAGTGATGTTTCATCTAGAGTCATGGCTACATCTGTGGCCCTTCGGAGGATGGTTTGGCTCAGATGTACTAGCCTCTCACAGGATACCCAGGCTAAGGCCATGGATTTTCCTGTCATTAGTAATTCTGTGTTTGGGGAGCAGACAGAGAATTACGTGAAGAAAATGGACAGTACAGGACCACCTACAGGAGTGCTCAGGCCAAAGAAAGGCAAGCCACCCTCCGAGGCAGCATTCCAGGGCAGGCCTTTTCATAGGCCTTTTACTGCTCCCAGGCCTCTCTTCTGCTTTTGCTCAGAGGGGGTTCTTTAGAGGGAGAGGCAGACTGGCATGAGCAGGCCTGCTTCCACCCACAGCCCAAAGCCCCTGCCAAGCAGACACCCTGATGGGTCTGCCCGGCCGATTCTCCACTACCTGTGGGGCAGGCTGGCTTACTTTGTCCAGGACTGGAAGTCTTTAACATCAGACAAGTGGGTCCTGGGTGGTAAGCCAGGGACTGGTTCTCTGCTTCAAAAATTCCCCAAGATGAGAACCAGATCCTTTCCACCTGCAAACTTCTTCAAGGGGCCCTTGCCCTAGAGGCAGCGGTTTCTTCCCTCTTGGCGCTCAGAGCCATAAAGGGTTCCTGACCTCACACGGGGCAAAGGATTGTACTCCAGGTACTTCCTAACCCCAAAAAGACAGGAGAATGGCGGCCATCCTAGATCTGAGATACCTAAACAAGCACCTTTAAAGCCAAAATTCAAAATGGTAACTCTCGAATAATTCTTCCTCTCTAAGGCCAGGGGACTGGCTAGCCTCTCTGGACCTCAAGGATGCCTATTTTCACATTCCCATCAGGTGCTCCCACAGAAAGTACTCAGGTTCGAAAGCTGCCCTCGGCCACTATCAATTCAGAGCAATGCCCTTTGGTCTAACATCAGCCCCAAGGTGTTCACAAGTGCCTGGCAGTAGTGGTTGCTTTCCTAAGGAGAAAAAAGATCTCCATCTTTCCATACCTGGACGACTGGCTCACAGTAGGTCAGTTTCCAGACCAAGTCAAGTCACATCTTCAGATAACTCAGCAACTGCTCACTCTTAGGTTCCTCCTAAACCTTCCAAAGTCAATTTAGAGCAGTGCAGCTCCTCACCTTTATAGGGGGCGGAGCTGGATACAATAAGAGCAAGCCTTCCTTCCTGGACAGGGCAAGGACACTAATGGAACTGGCTTTCTTCTTTCACCCTTCAGGTGTCTCGACGAGCAAGGCACTTTTGCAGCCCTGGGCCACATGGCAGCCTCTACAGCAGTGGTCCAGGGGCAAGATTTCAGATGAGGACATTCAGTTCCACTTGAGAACCTTCTGTCCCAGAGAAAGGATCCCTGACCAAACTAGTCCCAGTGACTCGTACCTGATCCAGGCTTTGCAGTGGTGGCAGGATCAGGACAGTTTAAGGCAAGGAGTTCCTTTGTCACTCAGTCTCATTCTCTAATCCCCACCACAGACGCCTCTCCTCTGGGTTAGGAGCCCATCTGGGGATCTTACCACCCAAGGCTGTGGTCACCTCAAGAATCTCTGCTTCACATCAAGCTGTTGGAACTCAGAGCAGTGTTCCTGGCACTACAAGCTTTTTCCAAGTCTGTTCAGAACAAAGTAATCCAGATCACAACAGACAATACTACCACAATGTGGTACATCAACAAGCAAGGGGCACTCTGTCTACAGCCTTGTGCACAGAAGCAATGAAGTTGTGGTCTCTGGCCTATTCCTGCAAACTTCTCTCACAGCAGTTCACCTCCCAGGAAGGACAGTGTCCTGGCAGATGTTTCCTCAGCAGGATATCTCGGGCCACCACGAATGGTCCCTAGATCCCCTAGTTTTGAAAGTGATTTTCTCCAGATGGGGCACTCCTCAGATAGATCTTTTGCAGCCCCAGACAATCACAACTTCTCTTTTTGCTGCAGACCCCAAGTATTGGGCTCAGTCCCCTGGATGCTCTGGTACTCAATTGGGAAGGGAAGTTCCTGTATGCTTCCCTTCCTCTCCTGTTCAAGGTACTAGTCAAGATCAGGTCTCAACCCTACAAAGTGATTCTGATCGCCTAGACTGGGCCAGACAGCCGTGGTACCCACTGTTGTTTTCCTTAGCGATCCACCTTCCCTGTCTCTTCCTAGGAATTAGAACCTGTTGACATCCTCTCAGGGAGGGTTTGGTATCCGAATCTCAAATCTCTCAATCTCAAGGCTTGGCTCTTGAAGAGTTAGTTTGCTGATCTGCACCTCTCTCAAGGTGTCCTGAATATTGCTAAAGGCTTCTCAAAGCCTTCCACCAGAAAGACTTACAACTCCAAATGGAAAGGTTCACTATTTGGTGCTCTGGTAAGCATATTTCTCCAGAATCTGCTGGGTTGCCTACAGTCCTGGACTATATGGTTCATCTCAATGGCTTGGGACTCAGACCAGCTACATCAAAGTACATTTGGCAGCTGTTTCTGCTTTTTGTCAGTAGGCAAGCCTTCTTCTTCAAACAACATGAAGTCTTGCTATATTATGACATATGCAGTGAGTCCCAACCTTCGAACTGCTCCGGAGGTGAAAGAGTTAACTTCCATGCCAGGCATGGAATGCTGAGTCGAGCTCTGTTGAAACTCTGTCTGTTGTTCTTCAAACTCAAACCATCAGATTCTTTACTCCGCCTCACTGAACAGTCTCTCCGGAGATTTCTCCTTCTGCTCGGTTCATTTTATCGTTAGAGTATTGTTTTCTCGGTTTTCGACCGAATTTAAACCCGAACCGTCAGTTCAGACTCTCTGTGGTATTGTGAGTACTAGATAGGTTTACATTAATTTCTATTCTGTGGAACTTGTAAACGGTTTATCGATTCGGTTTGAACCGATCAGGTTGTTTAAAAATATATTAATCTGTCATTTAGAGTGTGATTATCGGTTCTAAAAACAGATTTTATTACGTTTTTCCACGACCCTGACACGGTTGGGAACTTATAAGAGGGTCTTACCTGGTGGATTGCCATAAACGGTAAGTTTGGTTAGGCTGGCATTATGTCTGAGAAACCCAAAAGAAAAACCGGCCCACTGGGTTTCAACACTGCAGTGTCTGTGGGGAAGTCTTTGCCAAGGCTGACCCCACACCACCTGTGTTTATTGTCTGGGGTTTGACCACCTCAATGCAGACTGCCAGATTTGTAAAAATTTCCTGCAGCTACCTTGGAAAAGAGAGTTGGTAGGCTTAGGGAAGGGAGGCCAAAAGTCCGCTGAACCGATGGCCAGCCCGGTTCGGTTCCAACCAAACCGGAGGGAGTGCCCTCTGACCAGGGCGAGACTTCTCGGGTAGGAGATCCGACTCTGAGGAGTCGGTTCCAGCAAAGGACTAGGAAATCAGCTGGTGTGGAGCCAAACTTTCCTCTCCAACCGCTGAAGAAATAGCCAACCGAACCGCACCATCAGGTAAGTCATACGAGTTGGCCGGTTCCACGTTCAAGAGTGTGATTTAGAGGAATATTATGAACGGAGGAGGGGAAGAGGAGTATGAGGAGAGAATGTGGATTTGAAAGTCTGGATGTGCCCATTGACCCGGACATCTCCCCAGACAGACCTTCAGGAGTGTCTCCTCCTAGGCTTTCTGAGTCCCCTTCTCATTTTATGTTTTATAAAAAAGTGGCTGAAACCCTCCAGCTCCCTATGGAGGAAGCTGTGGATGATCAGGAGGAGCCTGACTATGTAGAAATGATGGATATCCCAGAGTCTAGGAGACTGTCTATTCCTTTGCATAAATCTTTTGGGGAAACAGACAGTAAAAATTTTAAAACTCCTCACACTATACCTCCTGTGGATAAGAGATGGACAAGAGGTACACATTGTCAGGCTCTGATCGGAGTTCTTACACAACAATGCAGCCATGTTGAGGTAGTGCAGGCTGCAGCCTGTGACAAGGCAATATTCCCTTGGCCTCACACCCCCTGACAAGGACTCCAGGAGGATTGATGCCATGGCAAAGAAACAACAGCGTGGCAGCATCCTTGGGACTCAGACAGACAGGCAAATTATATGGCTTATTTTGCTAGATATCAGAAATCCAGATGGGATACTGTTATGGCTTCTAGCAAAACAGGTCCCTGGCCAGCTTGCCAAGGAGCTGGAGCAGGTGGCTGCTGATGGTATTGAGGCATCCAAGGTGCAGTTCCATGCTGCAGTGGACTCTAATGATGTGTCATCAAGAGTCATGGCTACATCTGTGGCACTTCGCAGAATGGCTTGGCTCAGATGTACTAGCCTGTCATAGGATACCCAGACTAAGGCCATTGATTTTCCTGTTGTGGGTAATTCTCTGGGGAGCAGACAGAGAATTACATGAAGAAAATGGATGAGTATAGGACCACCTATCGGAGTGCACAGGCCAAGGAAAGGCAGGCCACTCCTCAAAGGCAGCTTTCGAGGGCAGGGGCAGGCCTTTCATAGGCCTTTTACCAAGCCAGGCCTCCTCTTCTGCTTACGCTCAGAGGGGTTCTTTAGAGGGAGAGGCAGACAGGGTACAAGCAGGCCTGCTTCCACCCCTCAGCCTAAAGCCCTGCCAAGCAGGCACCCTGATGGGGTTGCCAGGGCCGATTCTCAGCTACCTGTAGGGGCAGGCTGGCTTACTTTGTCCAGGACTGTAAGTCTCTGACATCAAACAAGTGGGTCCTGGAAGTAGTAAGCCAGGGACTGGTTCTTAGCTTCAAAATATTTCCAAAGATGAGAACCAGATCCTTTCCACCTGCAAATCCACCAGAGGCACTTGCCCTAGAGGCAGAGATCTCTTCCTTCTGGCTCTCAGAGCTGTGGAAAGGGTTCCACCCCTACACCAGGGCAAAGGATTGTACTCCAGGTACTTCCTTACCCCAAAAAGACAGGAGAATGGCAGCCCATCCTGGATCTCAGATATTTAAACAAGCACCTTTAAAACCAAAATTCAAAATGGTGACTCTGGGAATTATTCTACCCTTTCTAAGGCCAGGGGACTGGCTAGTCCCTGGACCTCAAGGATACCTACTTCCATATTCTCATCAGAAGCTCCCATCAAAGTACCTCAGGTTCGAGCTGCCCTCAGGCCATTACCAGTTCAGAGCAATGCCTTTGGCCTCACCTCTGTTCCAAGGGTATTCACAAAATGCCTGGCAGTAGCAGTTGCTTCCCTAAGAAGGCAAAAATTGCTATCTTCCTTACCTGGACGACTGGCTCATAGTAGGCCAGTCTCCAGACCAAGTCAAGTTACATCTACAGATAACTCAGCAACTGCTCACCTCTCTAGGTTTCCTTCTGAATCTTTCAAAGTCAGTTCTAGAGCCTGTCCAGCTCCTCACCTTCATAGGCGCAGAGCTGAACACAGAGAAAGCCAGAGCCTTCCTTCGGACAGGGCAAGGACCCTGGTCTCTCTGGCCTCCTCATTCACCCTGCAGGTCTCTCGGCCAGCAAGGCATTTTCTACAGATCCTGGGGCACATGGCTGCTTCTACAGCAGTAGTGCAGGAGCAAGATTTCAAATGAGGGACATCCAGTTCCATTTGAGAGCCTTTTGGTCTCAAAGGAAAGACCCTCTAACCAAATTGATCCCATAACTCGAACCCTGATCCAGGCCCTACAGTGGTGGCAGGATCAGAGCAATCTGAGACAAGGGGTTCCCTTTGTCACTCAGTCTCACTCCTTAATCCTTACTACAGATGCATCCTCTTGGGGTGGGAGCTCACATGGGCACCTCACTACCCAAGGATTGTGGTCCTCAGGAATCTCTGCTCCACATCAATCTGTTGGAACTCAGAGCAGTTTTTCTAGCACTTCAAGTTTTTTCCAAATCTGTTCAGAACAAAGTTGTACAGGTCAGAACAGACAACACCACCACAATGTGGTACATTAACAGCAAGGAGGCACTCGGCCCGCGCCTTGTGCACTGAAGCAATGAAGTTGTGGTCTCTGGCTTACTCCTGAACACCTCCCTCACGGCAGTTCACCTCCCAGGCAAGGACAATGTCCTGGCAGATGCTCTCAGCAGGATTTCCAAGGGCCATCACGAATGGTCACTGGACCCCTGGTCCTGGAGGTAATATTTGCCAGATGGGGCACCCGCAGATAGATCTTTTGCAGCCCCAGACAATCACCAACTTCCTTTTTGCTACAGGCCCCAGTGTTGGGCTCAGTCCTCTGGATGCCTTAGTTTTCAATTGGGAAGGGAAGTTTCTTATGCTTTCCCTTCCTCTCCTGTTCAGTGTTAGTCAAAATCAGATCGCAATCCTGCAAGATGATCCTGATTGCTCCAGATTGGGCCAGACAACCCTGGTATCCACTTCTACTGTCCTTAGCAGTCCATCTTCCCTGTGTCTTCTCAGGAATCACAACCTGTTAACCTGTGCTCAGGGAGGGTTTGGCACCAACCTCAAATCTCTCAATCTCAAGGCCTGGCTCTTGAAGAGTTAGAGTTTGCTGATCTACACCTCTCCCAAGGTGTAATGGATATATTGAAGGCTTCTAGGAAACCTTCCACCAGGGCTACCTATAATTCCAAATGGAAGAGGTTTTCCATATGGTGCTCTGCAAGCATATTTCGAGAATCTGCTGATTTACCCACAGTCCTGGATTATATGGTCCATTTAAATACCTTGGGGCTGAGACCAGCTACCCTAAAAGTACATTTGGCAGCTGTGTCTGCTTTATTTCAGCAGGTACCATACCTGTGTAAGGACATAGACAGGGTAGAGAAGGTTCAGAGGAGGGCAACAAAGATGGTGCATGGATTGCATCACAAGTACTATGAAGACAGGTTGAAGGAACTGAACATGTACTCCTGGAGGAGAGGAGGAGAGGGGATATGATAGAGACATACAAGTATCTCACAGGGAGGAACAGGTGCAGGAATTCACTATTTTAAGCGAAAAGATGTACCAGGACTAGAGGGCATTGGATGAAGTTGGAGGGAGGACGATTCAGAGGAAACATGAGGAAGAATTTCTTCACAGAACGGTGGTGGACAAGTGGAACACCCTGCCAGAGGAAGTGGTGGGGCTGAAACAATCACGGATTTAAGAATGCATGGGATAGACATAAAGGAATTCTGGAGGTCAGAGGTAAGGGCAACAGACTTCTAGGAAAACATAAACTGAACTTACAAGCTCAAATGGGCAGACTGGGTGGGCCATAGGCCTTATCTGCTGACACTGTGTATGTATCTGTGTAGGTAAACCCTTTTCTTTCAGCTCATCCTGTATTCTCCAAGATTTTTAGGGATTGCTTCACACAACCCTCCATTCAGGGACCCTGCCCCTGCCCTGCCTGGGATCTTAATGTTTGCATTGCTCAGCTTATGCAACCTCCTTTGAGCCCTTGTCTTCAGCAGAGCTTAAGTACTTGACTTGGAAGACTGTGTTTCTGGTAGCCATCACTTCTGCCAGACGCATAAGTGAATTACAAGCTTTTATCAGTGGAGCCTGATTTTATCTCCTTTCATAGAGAGAAGGTGGTCCTCAGGACTAACAGGAAGTTCTTGCCTAAGGTGGTTTCAGATTTCCACCTTAATCAATCTATATCTCTTCCAGTGTACTTCACTGACCATTCCTCCTCTGGCGAGAGGAGGCTGCACAGCTTAGATGTGAAGAGAGCCCTTAGTTACCACATAGAGCTGCTCAAGGTCACAGGTTTGACTCCTCCAACTGTTCCTCACTTATGGTGAGGTTGGTAAAGGAAACCTGCCACTAAAAGATCCATTGCCAGGTGGATTGTCTCTTGTATCCAATTCTGTTATGAAAAGCTGGGTAGGTTCCTCCCTCAGGCCTGAGGGCTCACTCTACCAGAGGTACAGCTGCTTCCCTGGCTGCTGCCAGGGACATCCTATTCTAGAGATATGTCGAGCAGCTACCTGGAAAACAGTTAACACTTTTATCAAGCATTACCCCTGACATCCAGGCTTGGAGTGATGCTCGGCTCTGGCACAGCTGTGCTTCAGAGCCTATTTCCTAAGTAAGTTCTGTCCTCCTCCATGGAGGTACTACTGTAGTCTGCATATGTCATAATATAGCAAGACTTCATGTTGTTTGAAGAAAAATTACTCACCTTAGTAATGTTGTTTCTTCTAATGGAGTCTTGCTATATTATGACCTCCCCAGCCTGCCCCTCTCAGAACCTCTGTTTTTGGGATGTGGGTGGGCAGTGCAGTGTTGCACTTAGTAGATGCCCACCTTGTTGTTTTCACCTGTCTTTTTTGGGTGACTTGGTGTTGTGTTTTTCATTTTTGGGTCTCCTGACTTGAGTCTTTGTTTTGGGACCAAAAATGTGTTCTTATGTTTAGTAGCCAGTTGGCTAGTGTAGGTTTACAGCTTCCACACAGGACCTCAGTGAGTTTAGCTCGTAAAGATCTGATGGTTTGAGTTTGAAGAACGACAGAGTTTCAACCAAGCTCGAGCTCAGCTGCCCATGCCTGGCATGGAAAGTTTAACTCTTTCACCTCCGGAGCAGTTCAAGGTTGGGACTCACTGCATATGTCATAATATAGCAAGACTCCATTAGAAGAAACAACATTACTAAGGTGAGTTTTTTTCTTTCAGCCTATCCTGTATTTTGCAAATTCTTCAAGGGATTGTTACACACCAATCCTCCCTTCAGGGACCCTGCTCCTGCTTGGGACCTTAATGTTTGCATTGCTCAGCTTATGCAACCCCTTGAGCCTTTGTCCTCTGCAGAGCTTAAGTACTTGACTTGAAAACTGTGTTTTGTAGCATTACCTCTGCCAGGCGCAAAGTGAATTGCAAGCCCTGTCAGTGGAGCCTCATTTCATCTCTTTCCATAGAGATAAAGTGGTCCTAAGAACTAACAGGAAGTTTTTACCTAAGGTGGTTTCAGATTTCCACCTTAATCAGTCTGTCTCTTCCTGTTTTCTTCACTGACCATTCCTCCTCTGAGAGAGGAGGCTGCACAGTCTGGATGTAAAAGGGCCCTTAGCTACTACCTAGAGCGCACTCAAGGGTCACAGGTTTGACTCCTCCAGTTGTTCCTCACTTATGGAGAGGTGGGTAAGGTAAACCTGCCACTAAAGATCTATTGCCAGGTGGATTGTCTCTGCATACAATTCTGCTACGAAAGATTGGTAGAATCCCACCCTCAGGCCTGAGGGCTCACTCTACTAGAGGTACAGTTGCTTCCTGGCTGCTGCCAGGGATATTCCTATCTTAGAGATTTGTCATGCATCCACCTGGAAAACAGTCCATACTTTCACCAAGCATTACTCTCTGGATACCCAGGCTAGGAGTGATGCTCGTCTGCACAGCAGTACTTCAGAGTCTATTCCCAAAGTAGGTTCTGTCCCTCCTCCATGGAGGTACTGCTTGGTAGTTCTGTAATAGTCAGAATACATCAAGACTTCATGTTGTTTGAAGAAAAATTACTCACCTTAGTAATGTTGTTTCTTCTAATGGAGTCTTGATGTATTCTGACCTCCCTCCGCCCCTCCTCAGAACCTGGTTTTGGGATGTGGTGGGCAGGAGCAGTGCTGGCACCTAGAGGTGCCCTTTTCTCACCCTCCTTTATTTTGGGTGTGTTGTGTTTTGTTTTTGGGTTTCCTGACTTGAGTCTTTGCTTTGAAACCAAAAAACCTTTTATCAAATTTAATTGCCAGTTGGCTAGTGTGACTTTACAGTTTCCACACAGAACTCCCAGTGAGTATAGCTCGAAAGATCTGACGGTTGGGGTTCAAACAACAGCAGACAGAGGCTTCAACCGAGCTCGAAGCTCAGCGCTCCATGCCTTGCATGGAAAGTTAACTTTGTTCTCTGGGGCAGTTCAAAGGTTGGAGATCACTGCATTCATCAGAATACATCAAGACTCCATTAGAAGAAACAACATTTACTAAGGTGAGTAATTTTTCTTTGGACCGGAATAAGGACCATGACTTCCTGACCCACCATAGCCTGGCGAGTGCTGGCTCTGCAGTCGGATCACACTTTGTTTCTCTTGGGCAGCTGCCAGGTTGCTCTGGGCTGTCCCCATAAGCTCCTTCAGCCTTTCCTAAACCTAGGACATAATCCACTGTGGGAGTTCCCGGGTGGTGTGCTTGCCTTCTCAGTCCTCCTGGATCAAGTCTAGGGCCTCGTGCCTGGCATCCATATAAGAGTTCGAAGAGGAAAATCTTGTCGCCTCTTGGGGCACCTCCCTTTATGCAAACAGGTGGAGAAGGTGTTTCTCCCAGTCCTCCCATGGTGTTCAGCAAATGCCGGAGCACTGACTTTAGGGTACCATTGAATCTTTCCACAAGCCCATTGGCTTGTGGGTGATACGATGTTGTGCATCTCACACCACCCCACACTTCTCCCATAAACATTTCATCAGGTCCGACATGAAGGAGCCCCCGATCAGTAATTATCTTCCATGGAACCCAACAAGGGAGAAAATCTCAAGTAAGGCATCTCACACTTTCTGTCCTCAGTGAGGATAGGAGACTGCCTCCGGTACCGGTTGGCATAATCCACCACAGTCAGGATGAATTCTTTCCTGAGGAGCTGGGGGTATCTAAAGGCCCTCACTATCCATTCCCACCCTCTGGAATGGCTCCTCCACTATGGGCAATGGAATCAGGGTGGCTTGGGTTTCTTGCCCATCTTCCCTATTTCTTGGCACCAGTGACAAGACCTGCAATACTCCTTCACCTGCTTGGTGAAGTCGGGCCGATAGAAATTCTGGACCAACCGCTGCATAGTGCGATGATCCCCAGATGGCCAGGCAAGGGAATATGATGTGCAGTCTTAGCAACTGCTCACCATACCCTGGGGAGCGACACGCTGCCTGCCTAGCATCCCTCCCTCTGTCTGCTCAGCCTCAGTATACATCAGTCCATTTTCCCAATAAACCTCGTCTGCCATCAGCTCCCTGTGCTCCATCAGTCTGCCCAAGCCCTCAGTTGCTCTACACTAGGGTCACTTCTCTGAGCAGCTGCAAACTTCTCACACATTCCCAAGGCATGGGACCGTCCCCTTCAGTTGCTAAAGTAGGGTCTCTAGCACTAGCATCGGGCACTGGGATCACTGTCAGTCCCAACCATGTGACAATGGGTCACCCCTCCCTCCTCGAGCAACCATCTGTAGCTGTGTGGTTTAGCTACTGGGAAATTTCTACCCCTTCATTTGTCTCCATATCAGGAGACACAGGCTGGGGAACCAGCCTCCCAGTGGGTTGCACAATGGCTTCTGTGGGGTCCAGGGAACTACAGTGTTCCCCTGCCGCATACGGGTAGCGCACACACCATCCCTTGTTTGAGATTGTTGCCCAGGATCACATCCACTGCTACGGTTTTGCTACAGTCACCTGTTGCACAGTTACCCCTGTTTCACCGCAATCTAGGAGAACATTAGCGAGGAGCAGTGTTTTTGCTCTCCAGTAAAGTCCTGTACAGTGACGCATTTATTGGGTATAAGCTGACCAGGCTCTACTAGATCCCCTTTACCAAGGTCAGGAGGCCCCTGTGTCCCTGAACCCTCATGCGCCTGTGCACCATTCACCATGATTGGGTGCATGTGCTCTCATGTTCACAGGCATGCTTCCAAGGATACACAAACAACTCACTTCTTTCCTGGCACCACCTTGCATATTATTGCTCGTCTGTTTGGGACACTGTCTGGCAATATACCCAGTTTCTTTACACAACCAACATTCATTTCTTTTCTCAGAAAAGTCTTTTCTCTGAAACCTGGGGCTAACTGGTTTTGGTGGAGGCAGTGTGGGTTTTAGCTGCCCTGAAGTTGCGATTTCCTTCTGCCTGCCACCCCATTTGCTCTCAGAGGAGGTCTATTCTTGGCATAGTGGTCCTAGAATTCAGCAGCCCTTGCAATGTTTTGGTATCTCGGTCCTCCAGCCAGGTTTTCAGCTCTGCTGGGCATGCCCAGAGAAACTGTTCTAACAAAATCACATTTTCAATTTTATCAACAGAGTTTGCTTCAATTCCTCCCACCACGCTTTAAAACTTATATTATTTCATGGCTAGCTCCTCGTAGCTCATGTCAGGGCTTCTCGTGAGCTTACGGAATTTAGCTCTGTACAATTCAGCAGTTAATTCAAATTTTTTTAACAGTGCAGCTTTAAGTTTGCTGTAATCATCACTGTCCGCATTGTTCATTTGACCCAATGCATCCTGAGCTTTCCCAGTAAGTAGCAGGGATAGAAGGAAGCTCCAGGACTCTCTAGGAATTTTAGCCTGAATACAAACTTTTTCAAAAGAATTTAAAAAGGCATCCATATCCTCCCTGCTTTAAATTCGGCTATCAATTTGAATTCAATTTGTAACCCAGTTCTGTAGTCCCAGTTAAACCTAAGCTACTTACCTGCTCTGGTGCAGCTGGTTGGAGTCATAGCTTCTCCAGTTCATGTTGCCTCTGGCGCTCACGCTCCTCACGGTCAGCATCTCGCTGTTCTAGCTCTGCCTCCCTCCCTCTGGAATTCGAGCTCCATTTTGCGCAACTCAGTCTGCAGCCTGAGTACTTCTGGATCCAGAATACTGGTGACCTTCCCCTGCTACTGTGGCCCTTCGCTGGCACTGGCCCTGCTGCCCTCCTCATTGGATCTGGACACTGCACTGGCGCTAGCCCTTCCACACTCAGGTTTGGTCTCGTAGTCACTGTCTGTGACTCGATGCTCTGGATATCCGCTACCATCAGGGCTTCCACGAGGTTCTGTTTGGTGGCTTTCACCTCATACGGGACTCCTCTGTCCCTGCACAACTGCTTTAAGTAGTCTACAGTGTGCCTGCTGTAGTTGGAAGCCATCTTCTTCCCTAACTAGGACTACTCTAACTTGCACTTTAGAGAGGGAAAAAAACTGGTAGGAACTTGACTGTAAGCCAAGTGATATAGTTCTGTTTCCTTTATAAAAATAAATCACTGCCTTTTTTGCAAGTGAGCTATACAGTATCAAGCTGACACACTGAGCAATAAAAGCTTACAGTACCAAAATTATCCACACTGCTGCCAACTAATCTGTCACAAACCTACTCGGCAGGTCAGGCCCTCTGTTCCCAGAGTGCCAACCTCAGAGCACAGTCTTGTGAACAGGTAACAGAAACAGGGTAACCCTCCTGTCTGTTTTGTGGGTTCGAATCAACTTTGGTCTCAAGTTCTGAGAGATTCAAAGTGTGAACCTCTTGCTAGCATACCCAAATGTATAGGCTCAGATAATTCTGCTGTTCTGGGAATGCCAGGTATCATTAAGCCTCACGGGCACCTAACCAGGTGTAAGAAAGGAACCCAAAACTCTTTGAAAGACCTCAGATAAACTTTACCTTTTCCAAGTTTGGTATCCCAGTAAACTAATGCACAGTGTCAACTTTAACCATATATGCTTCACTTGTCAAAGAAAGAATTTCAAAGGCACACCAAGTAGTCTCTTTAAAATAGAGACTTACTTTAAAATAGATAAAAAATATGTAAAATGTAAATACAGAACAATATATCAGAATACAATCATTTAAAAGAATAAAGTTTAAAAGTGCAAATTCCTACCACCAGACAATTAAACTTATCTGTCTAATGTATATCTTCTTACAGTGCTAGAGTTGATGTTTCTTCTTCAGAGTCCAAACACGAATATATCTCTAAAGGTCAGTCACAGCATAGTTTAAAAAAAAAAAAAAAAGCTGTCTTGAACCTGCCTTCCCATTATGTCACCCAGATCCTCCTCTGTTTTATTAAAAATCATACAACCAGGATGTCTTATAATTCAGAAGGTAAATCAAATAAGGTGACATCATCAAAACCTTGTTTCCCATATGCCTCTTTGATCTACTGCTTCCAGCCCTTCACAGACATCAAAGAACATTTGACTTAGCACTTTAAGTGACATAACCTGGTTTCTTCCTCTAAACATCGTAGAAGTTGGCGCGACAATTCAGCCACATAAATGGGAGATCCTTAATTTATGTCTCTTCTAGTCTTTAATTATCTCCTGGCTTTCAGGTTAACATATTGTAGCCCTAAAACCTTTTTTTTGGGGGTTGTTACCCAGGAGCACAGGATTTCTCATGACAATGCACTACATTTTTATTTTATAAAACTTGTGCAGTGATCAGAACCAGCTGTTCAAGTGTCACACGCTGGTACCTGCTGGTTCCCTCTCGGGATTCACAGAGCGCCTCAACTGAGGGATTGGTGGTAGATTGTGTGTTTAGGCACTCTGACAACACTGGGGATCTTGACAAGCTGCCCAGAAGTTGGACCATGTGGCTAAAAAGAGTCTACACCGCCTCTCTCTTGGTCTCCTCCAGGTGAGCTCTGCCCTCCTCATGGCCCAATTCTCCATGCCCTGCTGGGCACCCTGGATGAGGTGCTTCCTCATCTGCCACTGGACCTTCAGACCACAGTCAAGCAGGTCCGGGACCAGGAGCCAGGCTGTAGCCTAAAAGCTGCAGACAGCCATGGACATTGGGAGCTCCTGTGCCCGCTGTGTGGTGGCCTCAGTGGCCATGCACCACAGGGCATGGCTGAGGATCTTGACCTTCATGGCATACAGTCGGCGCAAGCTGGCAGATGTGCCTTTCCTGGGTACTGACTTATTTGGGCCTCGGGTTGGAGGCCACCCCACCGCATTGGAGAAATTGTCCTATATTCAGGTTAGGGAACTGCCAGTACAGGTTCACAGCTCTTCCTTTGGCCTCACCTCAGCCCCAAGGGTATTCACAAAGTGCTTAGCTGTTTGGTGGCAGCACACTGGAGAAGGCAGTGTGTGGTGATGTCCGTCTCCCAAAACCAACCCAGGTTATCACCGCCCTAACCAGGGTGAATTTACAAAACTGGCACCGCCACCTTGCCTGACTGGATCCTGGTCATCCAAACTACTGCCCATAGAGTATGCACAAGGATGTGGTGCTAGGAAACAATAAATCAACGTAAACCAAAAGTTCTCTGTACACACTAACCTGAAAAGAGGGACGCCGCACAAAAGATTTTAAGTGCAAGATTTACATTTATTTTAAAACAAAACACCCACTGCAGTATACAGCTGGACAGGCACTTGTGTCCCCATAGCGGTTCCCTTGATTTGTTTATACATCACATTGTTAAATAAAACACATTATCTTTAAGTACCATTTCCAACATTTTATAATCATAGTCACTATGGTATTGATGATATGTTAATTTGTATTTTTTGTATAAATTTTATTTTTGTTTTGTATTTCTTTTCTTTATTAGTCAACTGTTATTTAGTGGTGTATGTTGTTGTAACATTTCCCTTTTTTATATTGTATTTTCTATTGGGACCTTGTTGAAATTGAGCTATGCTCAATAGAGTTTATCCTTTATTCATATGTAACGAATAAAAGCATTTTACTACTACAACTACTAAGGCCCCATCTGGTGTAGATCGATTCAAAAAAGTAGTTGCTGCGCCCAATGCCCCTCATGGGGAACATTCATGTATAGCGCTCATTGTCACATGTGACCAAAATCATATTGTCCTCCATATTCAGTGTGGGTAGAATATTTAAAACCTCTTTGTATGCTTCAAAATGAGGGCAAATTTGAGATCAAAGGTTTAGGAAAAAACAAAACTGTGATAATGGCTCTGTCAAAGAACCTATGCCACTAATTATTGGACAACCAAGTGGATCAACAAGGGTTTTATGATATTTATGTAATATTTAGATTTTTATAATAGGAACATACATTTCTAACTGTGTTATACCTATAATAATGTTTAGCACTTATTTTTCGTGGTTTTCTTTGTGCGTGTAGCATTTCTTTCCTTCCTGTCCTTTCCTTCCCCTCCCCACCCTCATTTTTCCTTCCCTTTTCCCCTTTTTTTTTTGTATTTCTTTCAAGTCCACATGGACTACAATATTTTGGGACACTATTTAATACACTGTATATGCAATAAAGTAATTTAAAATTATGTGCAATAAGAGGAAACACATATTAACCTATTGGAGAGTGGTATACTGTGAGGTGTTTTGATCACATGGTCTGTTTTGTGCCATATATAAGTTGAGTTGTTGGTTTGATTATTCAACTTTTGAAAAGGACCTCTGGTCCGAAACATGTCAAGCTTTATACTGGAGCAAGTGTTTTTGTTTAAAATAAATGTAAATCTTGCACTTAAATCTTTTTAGTCTGCGTCCATCTTTCAGGTTAGTGTGTGCAGGGAACTTTTTGGTTTTATGTTATCCTGGTCATCCACCTATCAGAGTAGTCTCCTCAGCAGTCCTGACAGACTTTCTAAGTGACTGCTCCTCGTCACTTGCAGATGGTCAGCTGAGATAACTAAATGGAAGCACTTCTCCATCAAAAGCCCAAGTGTTTGAACCCACAAGCTTCCCTTATTTCCATGCACTACTGTAACAAGTAGACTGGTCCTTCCTGGCTAATACTTGTGATGTGATGCAGCCCTGGAGTATTTCATACTCAGTATTATAGAATTTGAGGCTACTCCCAGGCCTGGTTCACCCCAGCCATTAAGTCCCTGACCAGGGAGCAGGAGAGAGCATGGGCTCTGTACAAAGAGCTTGGTCACTCTAAATACCTCCAAATGTACAGGGGCTGGAACACACTTCATCAGGGCTTCTGTGATGAAGAGGATTGTCCCTCAAGCACTGGGAAACTTTGATGTATGTCCAAATAAACTGCTTTTTTTTGAGTAATTGTATGTATCGCTGCCTTTTTGTTGTCCCCTATTTCTGCTGCCAGTTTGCTGTCGAGCCATGGGATGATCGTTCAGCGTGTTGCATTTGTGCAAGTAGCTGCCAAATACTGTTAGTCTACATTAAGGCAGATTACCACCAATCCCAACAAAAACCCTAAACTATCTTATGGTATCACTGAAATCCTGGACAGTGCAAGAAAGCCTCTGCCCCACTCCATTGTGGTTGGTAGTTACACAATTGAAGGAGACACAGATATTGTTGACTCCTGCAATAAAACTTTGATTGAGTGTGTGCTGGCATTCTGATCCAGTACCCACTCCCACAGTTGATGATGCACCTGACCTTCCTATCAGACCCAAGTTCTATTTCAGAAGGTCGACTTTGGGTTGAAGTGCACACCCTAATTAAATAAGACCAGAATTACAACTCTGCTTGGCCCTGCCAATATTAATATGAAGCTGCTTAAGCTACTCATTAGGAAGTCACCTGCCCCTTGTAAATCATTTTCAACTTAGTCCGTTCCACCAGGCAAGTGCTTGAGCTCTGGATAAAAGCTTATGTGACACCGATACTCAAAGGGGTTGATAGGGCAGTAATTAAAGGTTAGGTTACTATCGCCATGCTACCCCCCTTCAAAAACCCTAGAGAGGGTAGTGAATGATCAGCTCACTCAATATTTGAGTCACCGTGAGCTTCTAACTAAGGAGCAACGTGGCTTTAGGAAAAACCACAGCACTATGATGGCACTCCTGGAATACACAGACTCACTACACTGTGCTCTGGATAGGGAGAAATGGCAGAGTCCACACATAGACCTCACCAAGGCCTTCAATATTGTAAACCATGCCCTCCTCTATCATAAACTACTTAACCTGGGCCTTTCATACGATGTGGTCAGCTGGTTCAGAGTTTATCTAGCAGGGTTGTTCCAATCAAGTCAAGCAATTAATACATTAAATTAATTTGTCATCATGCTCAATTAAATTAATCAATCATTTTATCATGTTAATTTAATGGTACCTCGATTAACAATTAAATTAATAAATTAATCACATTTACATATTGTACTATATTTCTTAATATAGATGTTGCATGTATTTTGTTAAACCAGAAACAGAGATAAGTCTTTTTAATAACTGCTATTTTTTTCGTTTTACAAAGTTTGCATTCAACTTTAAAGGTATCCATCTTACATACAGTAGATTGTCTAAGGACACACTATCTATGCCGTAGAACTGCTTTATTGTCCCAGGTAAAGACTTCTTGCTATCATTTTCTGGGTTTAATTCCTTCGGTCCTTTAGATTCTCCATCTCGGAAAACGAGCAGCCGCTTCACTTCACAAACTGCAGTGAGACTCTGGTAGCTTCAGGTAGCTTCAAGACTTACATTTCATTCAGTGTGGTATTTGAATTCAGCCATTGGATCCATAGCTGAAACTGACGCATTCGAATCTGCCATGTTACTGCACAAACTGTCGCCATGAATCTAGTAGCTCCCGTAATATAAGGTATTCTGTTTACTTATTTAGCATTTTAGCATGTTTTAAAGAATAACCTAATCTAGCGTGTCAAGCGTAAGAGTTATTACATTTCAAGCAATGGTGGGAAGTGTAAAGGAACTCCATAATGTCAAGGCAGAAGCTGGGAAGGAACAGGCTAACAAACTGGGAACACCGGTTCAGATTCAGCCGTTAAGTAAAGTAAGTGGATTATGTAAGGTTTTAAACTACCGGCTGTTGGCAGAAGCCGAGAAGGAACAGGAAGCAAAAAGCTGTCTGAGATTCTAACAGGATTTTACTTCATACTACTGACCACTAAAGATTTCTGCGATGCTGTCAAGGTCTTAGTTAAAAGCAGCTGCCAGCGACTAACAATGCTCTGGGAACTCCAGGAACTGTTGTGTTAAATTCCAGCAGAAGCCAAGAAGGGCACAGCGTGGTGTGTGAGCAAGTCGGGGTGCCGATTACCTTAACATATGAGCACATTCTCGTTTCTATGTACTTTTACTTATTATGTCAGGGTCTCTACAAACTAACGGCACTTAGCATGCTGTGATGCCCAGTACAGCTAAAATACACGGCATGGAAACACTTCATCGGGGAAGGGGTTTCCTAACACAGTGCATATCCATAGTGCCACATAATGCTAGACAATAAATAGCATGCTATAAACAGACATTTTTGATGATATTGTTACGGTACTAATGTGCATTATATTAAAGAAGATTTGTCAGCTTTTCCTCATTTTTTTAAAACTGGGCAGTACAGCCTCTTGTCACACTAGATGTTTGGACGATAGGACATAAGATCAGCGCATTTGGTTTCATCTTTCTATAGTCAGGTATTCAACCGCCCGCCCATCCGCACATTCCAGCGCATTAGGTCAGATCAGCAAGATTCGCCACAAGCATCGTCCGCACGACAGCCATGATGAAGAACAACGATAAATGCTTATTCTCAGGTATTTCGTGCATATTCCAGCCTGGCACCAGTCGTGGCGCTGAAAATGCAATATTTTCATTTTTGCTGCAGCTGAAATCCTGCACCAATGGCACACACTTGATCATGCGCGAGATCTTCTGGTCTTGCATCTGGTATGCATGCACGGGATTTCTGCACAGCTTAAAATGAAAATATTACATTTCCAGCCTGTTTGTGGTGCCAGATAGATGTAAGACTTGAGAAATACGCAAGGAATAAGCATGACATGATTGTTCTTCATCCATGTGAAAATAATCGTACATCTGGACTGTGCTTGTGGCAGGCGCTGGTCCTGACCTAGAAGTACTTCCGGAATGTACAGAATTACGGTCGGGTCGGTTGAATACCTATTTATAGAAAAATTAAGAAGCAGGTAAACATTTGTTTATTTTATATCCCTTTGGGCATTCCAACATCTTCCTATGGTATGTGGCCAAGAGGCACATAGCTTGTTTTACAAAACAAAGGAAAAAGCTGACAGTGCAGCTTTAAAATGAATGCATTAAATCGTAAAAAAAAAAAAAAAAAAAAGCCTGGGCTATTAAATTAACCAACCCTGCTATCTAGTTGGTAGAACGCAAGCAGTAAAATGTTGTGGTGTACTCTGACATTCGACTAACCAGTCACTGTTTCCCAGCGGTCAGTCCTTGGACCCCTTCTGTTCTGCTTGTTCATAAATGAATTGCCTGCTAGTCCACAAATATATTACCTTATGCTGATGACGCAGTCATTTTCTCCAGTGACAAGTGCATGGAGAAGCTGCCCTGAGGCTTCTGTCTATTTTTGACACCATCCAGGAATGGTTCGTACTCCTAATGAACACCAAAAACTAAATGTATGGTCCTTGCCTCCTGAAACTAGCCCTCTCCTTCCTGGCATTAACCTTTATCACTCCTTCTGAGTACGCCCCTGAGCAAGTGACAACCTTTAAGTACCTTAGGGTTACCTTGACACTGATTTATCATTTGCTGCTCATGTCAGCCTTCTGGCTAGGAGCTGTCAGCTCCAGGCTAGGACTGCTCTACAGGCATAGAAACAATTTCCTATCTGAGATTAAGAAACTCCAGGTACAGGGCTTCTTGCCAGCACAGTTGACTATGGGATTGTAGTCTATGGCTCTGTGAGTGACCGTGTGCTATCCAGAGTTAGGAGTCTCCTTAACAGAGCCTGCCACTTCGCACTTGGCCAAAAATGTGACATCCACACCTGTGTGCTATATAGCAGCCTGAATTGGGTCAACCTGGAGTCTAGGCTGCGCTATCATATCCTTGTTTCTAGTAGAGAAGCTCTATGCTGCCTACTGTCCCCTGGTCTACAGGCCGCCATCTTCAGCCTTGTTGACCAGAAATACTCCACTAGGCATGTGGTATGACTCACTCTGTTGCTCCCTCTGAGAAAAACCTCCCTTGGCCAAGCTAGTTTCTCGTACAGATTTGCTAAGCTATGGAATGACCAGCCTCCCTCACTAAAAACTGATTGCAATTAAAATCTGTTTAAATCCCAACTTTCACCTCGCTCACCCTGCCTGGATCTTGCAACTGCTACCACGGACTATTCTTGTTTTTCACTATGTGGTTCCTTACTTTGTTATATTATCAGCAGCAGCACCAATGTATTAATTTATTACTGTGGCAGCACTAATCGTATAACCGTTTAGTACCTGTGCCAGTATGTGCTTACTGTTGCTAAACTGTAATCTGGATTGTATTGTATTGAATTGTACTTCATACATGCAGATCCTCTGTACTTGCTCTTTCAAACATAAAGTCTTGCTGTATTCTTACAATATGTAGTTAGCCCCGACTTGAACTGCTCCGGAGAGTAAGGGTTAACTCTATGCTAAGGCATAGAATGTTTAGTTCGAGCCTAGGTTTTCAAATCTGTCTGTGGTACTCTGAAGTCTAATGTCAGATTTCTTACTCCTTCAATTGTGAAGTTGCTCCGAGAGATCCCTCCTGCGCTTCAGTTCGGTAAAAGTTCAATCTGTCATTATTTTTCAACCGTAGTTCATAAATCATCGGTATTCTTACCTCTGTCTCTGTAACAGTAAGTGGTAGTAGTAGGTAATGGCATTTGTTGAAATTGTTAGAAATTGGTCTGTCTTCGTTCTTTTTCCGTCGGTCGGTTCAGAACCAAACCTATCATTTTTTCTGTTTCTTCTACAAATATTTGTGACTTTCCGTACTTATCGTTCCTTAAAAAAATCTGGATTTTGTGATTTTTTAACTGACCTGTGACATGGTTGTAACTGATAGATTTAGTTACCTGGCTTGAAAGCTGAGAAGGGTGACTTTTTTGATATTCAGCATGACTGATAAACCCAAAGAGAAACCGGTGCCACTGAGTTTCAGCACTGTACAGAGGGTGGGGAGGCTTTGCTAAGGCTGATCCCCCATCTCGTGTGTTTGTTGGGTTTGACCACCTCAGTGTAGACTGCCAGATTTGTAAAAACTTTACTAAAGCCACTCTTGAAATACGCTTCAGTAGGCTGAAGGAAAGGGAGGCCGACAGGTTCGTTGATCCGGATGGCCAGCCCGGTTCAGTTGCTACCAAACCTGAAGAGGTACCTATTGACCTGGGTGATGCTGATTCGGGCAAAGGAGAGCAGAGACTGAGGAGTCGGTTCATTAAAGAGAAAGCCATCCCATTTGCACGGATGGTTGAGGCACTGGATGCCACACTTTCCCCACGCTGGCGCCCAGGTTTGGGAATGGACTCTGGCGCCAGGGGCGAAGAGGATTGAGCATCTAGGGACTGCTCTCCCTCCTCAGGGAGGGGTCACCAGTTGACACACTTACGACCTCTGGTGGAGGCTGGGTGCATACCTCTCAACCTTTGTGCCCCAAATGTGGAACATTGCCTGTCAAAATGTGGAACAAACTGGCAAAATGTGGAACACTTAATCAAATCTTTACCTAAGAAACTCAAAACACTGTTAAAATGTAGCATTCATGTTCAGAAAGTATCTTATTAGTTGAGTAATATATCTTTTGCTCATTTACTATGGATTTTTGCTTTTAAATGTTGACTTTGAATATGGAACAAGTCCTCACAATGTGGAACAGGAGCTTTTGTGAAGTAAAATGAGGAACGTTCCTCATAATGTGGTACAGTTGAGAGGTATGCTGGTGGTGCGCTGGCACGCTTGGAAGAGGCTGAACTTGGGGCACGGTGCCAGGAGAGGGCACATGTGGGTGCGCATCCTCCATCGGTGTCATTGCACACCCCAGTTCACTTCAACCAGAACAAGGAAGATGGCACCGCCGTGCAGCTTGATGGCTGCTCGTGGGGACACTCTGCTCTGAGGGCTCACTGCAGTTACTGGATCCTGTGTCAGCGGAGACAAGGGGCCTCTCCACCCCAGGGGCAAGCTGGGTATGCAGTGGAGCCCAACTAGGAGCTGGGGCGATCTGGATGGCGGCTGGAGGATGCCTGGACATTGATGGCAGACTGGAGGCCACAGTAAACTATCTCTGTAGTGCAATCATTTTGCTCTGTTCCGACAAACCGACATCTGTTCAGAGGTGATGGGTTTGGTCAGAAGTTTTTGCTTCAGATATTGATCCAGAGGCGATTCCAGGAAAGTGGATGCCATGGCTAAGAAACAGTACTTGACATCCTCTTTGGGGCTCAGGCAATCAAATTACATGGCATATACAGCCAGGTACCAGAGGTCTATGTGGGATATGGGACTAGAGCTGGCTAAGAATGCCCCTCCCCAGCTAGCCAAGGAGCTGGAGCAGGTGGCTGTAGATGGTATAGAGCAATGAAAGTGCAGTTTCATGCTGCTGTGGACTCAATGATGTACATTCTAGAGTCATGGCTACATCTGTCTCCATGGGGAGGTTTGCTTGGCTTAGATGTACCAACCTTTCACAGGATACCCAGACTAAGACCATGTATTTCCTGTAACTGGTAATTCTCTGTTTGGGGAACGAACTGAGAACTACATGAAGATGGATGAATATAGGACCACCTATAGGAGTGCTGCAGCCAAGGAAAAGCAGGCCACTCCTCAAAAGCAGCAATTGAGGACTGGCAGGGGCAGACCTTTTCACAGACCTTTCTACCAAGCTCAGGCCCCCTCCTTCTTTCCAGCAGAGGTTCTTCTGGGGAAGAGGCAGGCGTGGGATGACCAGGACCCCATCATCCACGAGTCTGAGCCCCTGCCAAACAGACACCCTGAGGTGTCGGTCAGGTCGCCTCCCCAGTTCCAGTAGGGGCAGATTGGCTCACTACCCAGGCCCTGGGAGTCTATTACTTCAGACAAATGGGTCCAGGAAGTAGTGAGCCAGGGACTTGCTCTGTTTCAAAGGTTCCCAAAATTGAGAGCAAGGTCCTTCAGTCCTCCCTCTCTCTTGGAGACAAAGGCCTTGAAGCAAGTCTCCTCTCTTCTGCTTCTTCAGGCAGTAGTGAAGGTACCTCATTGTCACAGGTGAAAAGCGACTGTAATCCAGATACTTCCTTACCCCCAAAAAGACATGGGAGTGGCGACCCATCCTAGATTTAAGGTACCTGAACAAACACATGACAAAACCAGAATTCAAGATGGTGACTCTAGGAGTAATTCTTCTCTTACGAGACCAGGAGACTGGCTAACCTCTCTGGATCTCAAGAATGCCTACTTCCACATACCTATCTGACATTCCCACAGAAAGTACCTCAGGTTCGAGCTGCCCTCGGACTATTACTGAGTTCAGAGCTATGCCTTTCTGCCCAACATCTGCTCAAGGGTGTTCACCACGTGTCTGCAGTAGTGGTGGCATTCCTCAGGAAATAGGATATCCTTCTATTCCCATACCTGGACGACTGAGTAGTGGTAGGCCAGTCCTCAGACCAAGTCAAGTCAGTTCTAGAGGTCACTCAAAACTTTTAGACTCCTTGGGTTTCATTCTGAGCCTAGAAAGGTCTGTCCTGGAACCAGCCCAGATCCTCACCTTCATAGGGGTGGAACTAGACACTATTCAGGCAAGAGCATTTCTCACTATCTCAAGGGTTTAGTCCCTCATCACTCTGGCTTCCTTTTTCATCCTCTATAGTTTCTCGTCCAGCCAGGCACTTTCTGCAGTTGCTGGGTCACATGGCAGCATCCACAGCAGTGGTCCAGGGAGCAGAGTTTCAGATGAGATATTCAGTTTCATTTCAGATCTTATTGTTCTAGGAAAAAGACCCTCTCTCCAAATTGGTTCCTGTGTCTGGACCCTAGTTCAGGCCCTTCAGTGGTGGCTGGAGGAGATTAATCTTCAACATGGTGTGTCCCTTTATCAGTCAGGCTCCTTCAGTGATTCTCACCACAGATGCCTCTTTACTGGGGTGGGGCTCACCTAGATCAGCTTACAGCTCAGGAACCTGGTCTCACCAGGAGTCTCTTCTTCACATAAAGCTTCTCGAACTGAGAGCTGTCTTTCTAGCACTTTAGACATTCTCAACTGCTGTTCTGGGGCAAGTAGTGCAGATCAGGACAGACAATACCACAAACGTGGTGGTACAACAACAAGCAGGAGGCACTCGGTCCTTCGGCCTTGTGCACAGAGGCCATGAAAATATGGTCTCTAGCTTATTGCCTTCAGTCTTCCTGATGGTTGTGCATCTCCTAGGAGGACAACATTCTAGCAGATGCTCTCAGCAGGATTTCCCAGGGTCACTACGATTGGACCCTGAACCCTCTAATTCTTCAGGTTATTTTCAAGAGGTGGGGCATTCCAGAGGTAGATCTCTTTGCAGCCCCGGACAATCACCAACTTCCTCTTTTTTTTTGTTGCTGATGCCTCTTCTGGGCCCTGTCCCTCAGGATGCTCTCCTGTTGGATTGGACAAGCAGGTTTCTCTGCATTTCCTCCTTTTCCTCTGATATTCAGGGTCCTGATCAAGATTAGGTCTCAGCCCTGCAAGGTAATTTTAGTGGCTCTAGACTGGGCGAGACAGCCCTGGTACCCCTTCTCTTGTCACAGTCAGTGACAATGCCTCTGTGTCTTCCCAGACAGTTCAATCTCCTTACCTCCTCTCAAGGGATGATGATTTACCCCAAACTTCAGACTCTCAGGCTCAAAGCCTGGCTCTTGAAAAGCTAGAATATTCAAGCCTGCATCTTTCTCAGTCAGTCTTGGACATTTTAAGGTTGGCAGGAAACCTGCTACTGGAAAGACTTACAACTCCAAATGGAAAAGATTTGGGTTTAGGTGTTCCCAGAAACATGTCTTGCCAGAGCTGGCTGATATTGCTACTGTATTGGACTGTCTGGTGCATCTTAACAGTTTAGACCTCCGCCTACTACTCTCAAGGTACATTTGGCAGCTGTGTCTACCTTCCTTTCTGCTGGTAAGGGCTCTTCCTGGCATCTCATCCAGTTTTCAAGAAGTTTTTCAAGGGACTGGTACATGTTAACCCTCCCTTCGGGAGCCTGACCCTTCTTGGGACCTGAATATCTGTATCACACAGCTTATGTAGCCCCTTTTGAGCCCCTATCTTCAGCTGCGCTAAAGTACTTGACTTGGAAAACTGTATTCCTGGTAGCCATTACCTCTGCCAAGAGAATCGGTGAGTTACAGGCTTTATCAGTGGAACCTGACTTCATTTCATTTCGGAGGGAGAAGTTGATCCTTCAGACCAACAAAGTTTCTTCCCAAGGTGGTATCAGACTTTCATTTGAATCAGTATGTCATTGCCTTTATTTTTCACTGCCCATTCTTCCTCTGGGGAGAAGATTACACAGTCTTTATGTAAAGAGGGCTCTTAGTTACTATGTGGAGCACACTAGGGCCTCATAGAAATGGCTGTTCTCAGTTTTCTCACTTAAGGGAAATGGGAAAGGCAAACCTGCCACCAAGAGAACTATTGCCAGGGGATCGTCTCCTGTATCCAGCTCTGCTGTTCAAAGTTGAGAAAGAGCCTCCCTCAGGCTTGAGGGCTCACTCCACCAGAGGTACAGCTGCTTTGGTTGCAGCAGCTAGAGACATACCATTAGTGGAAATCTATAAAGCAGCCACCTGGAAAACTGCTGATACATCTACCAAGCATTATTCTCTTGACATTCAGTCAAAGTGATGCTAGGTTTAGCACAACTGTGCTGCAGAGCTTATTCCCAAAATAGGTTCTGTGGCTCCGTCCTCCTCCAAGGGGTACTGATTGGTAGTCTGCATATAGTCAGAATATAGCAAGACTTCATGTTGTTTGAAGAAAAATTACCATAGTAATATTTCTTCTAATAGCGCTTAAAGGCGCTTATAAATAGTTTTATTATTTTATTATTATTATTAATGGTGTCTTGCTGTATTCTGACCTCCCTCCTGGAACCTAGTAGTTCTGGGATGTGGTCTAGCAGGCACAGTGCTCACCCAGAGGTGTACCTGGCATGCTTCATCTTATTAGGGTTTTATTATAAATGTTTGTTTTACTACCTGCTTATGTTGTTTTGGGTCCTTGACTTGAGTCTTTTGACCCTAAAAATCTGTTTGTTGCCTTTTGGCATAAAATTTTAGAAACAGTTTCTGACTATTGAGTTAGTATAGTGCTCGTAAGAATCTGACGGTTAGACTTCAGAGTACCGCAGACAGAGGTTTGAAAAACCGAGCTCAGCATTCTGTGCCTTGGTATAGAAGTTAACCCTTTACTCTCTGGAGCAGTTCAAGTGCTGGGGCTAACTGCATATAGTCAGAATACAGCAAGACTCCATTAGAAGAAATAACATTACTATGGTGAGTAATTTTTCTTTGTTATCGGACTCCAAGCGCTTTGAAAATAGGCTCTGCCTAAAGGGTTTTATGCAAAATAAATACCTTGATGCCTGGCTAGTCTCAGGAAAACAGAGCGAGATGAGGTGTTCACTTTAAACTGTAAAAGTGCCATGGAGCGCTGGGAATCTAATTTTTTTCCTATATTTATTTTATGCTTCAAACAACATGAAGTCTTGCTGTATTCTGACATATGCAGTTAGGTCCTGCTTTTCGACTGCTCCGGAGAACAAGTTAAACTTTCCATGGCCAGCATGGAATGTTCTACAGGCTGGGTTGAAGCCCCCTGTCTGCTGCTGTTTAAACTCAACTGTCAGATTCTTACTCCGCCTCACTGAACAGTCGCTCCGGAGATTTCTCCTTTGCTCGGTTCCAAAAGTCGGTTGAAGTGTTTTTTTGCTCAGTTTCTACTGGATTGCTGTTGTCGATCAGTGGTTCAAGTCTCTGTCTGTGGTACCGTGAGTACTAGATAGGTTTTCTGTGTAGTTTCTGTGTGGAACTTGTAAATTGTGGCGATCAGTTTTCAGGTAAAAGTTTGTGATTTACTTAGAGTATAGTAACGGTCGTATCGGTTCTTAAAATACGTTTTTTTTATTAATATTCGTTTTTCCCAAGCCCGTGACACGGTCAGGAACAGATAGAGGTCTTGCCTGGCGGATTGCGAAAAAGGGTAAGTTTTGGTTAGGATTGGCCATGTCTGAGAAACCCAAGAAAAAAACCGGGCCGCTGGGTTTCAGCACTGCAGTGTGTGTGGGAAGTCTTTGCAAGGCTGATCCCACACCAGTGTTTGTGTCTGGGGTTTGACCACCTCAATTCAGACTGCCAAATTTATAAGAATTTTTCCAAATCTACCCTGGAAAGAGATTAAGGTAGACTGAGGAAAAGGGAGGCGAGAAGTCCGCAGACCTGGATGGCCAGCCTGGTTCGGTTCCGACCGAACCAGGAGGAGTCTCCTCTGACCAGGGCGATACTACTTCGGGCAAAAGGAGAGCCAATTCTGAGGAGTCTGTTCTGGTAAAAGAAAAAGAAAAGATGAATCGTCCAGTTCGGACCAGAAATTCATACTCAGACAGCCGATGAGATAGCCAAGCGATAAGGATAGTGCAAATGCTTACTTCGTTTCCGACCGAACAGGCACCATCTGGCAGGGGTTCAGTTCAGTCAGTTCCCCGGTTCCAGATTATACTTTAGAAGAATTTTATGAACCAGAGGAGGAGGAAGGAGAGTGTGATGATGGTGATTATGAAAGTCTGGATGTGCCTATTGACCTTCACATCTCCCAGACAGACCTTCAGGTGTTTCTCCTCCTAGGCTTTGAGTCCCTTCTCACTTTATGTTTTACAAAAAGTGGCTGAGACCCTCCAGCTTCCTGTGGAGGAAGCAATAGAGGATCAGGAGGAGCCTGATTTTGTTGAGATGATGGATATCCCAGAGTCCAGGAGACTGTCTCTTGCCCTCCACACATCCTTTGGAAACAGACACATAAAATTCTTAAGACTCTAATTCCATACCTCCTGTAGACAGACGAATGGACAGAGGTATACTCTTTCAGGCTCAGACACAGAGTTCCTTTCCCAGCAGTGCAGCCATGTTGGGAGTAGTGCAGGCTGCTGCCTGTGATAAGGCAAATATCCCTTGGCATCACACCCCCAGACAAGGACTCCAGGAAGATTGATGCCATGGCAAAGAAACAGTATTTGGCAGCATCTTTGGGACTCAGGCAGGCTAACTATATGGCCTCACAGCTAGATACCAGAAGTCCATGTGGGACACTGTGCTGGCTCTGGATAAACAGGCCCTGACCAGTTTGCCAATGAGCTGGAGCAGGTGGCAGCAGATGGGATTGGCGCATCAAAGTACAATTTCATACTGCTGTGGACTCCCAATGATGTTTCATCAAGAGTCATGGCTACATCTGTGGCTCTTCGGAGGATGGTTTGGCTCAGATGTACTAGCCTATCACAGGATACCCAGGCTAAGGCCATGGATTTCCCTGTCATTGGTAATTCTCTGTTTGGGGAGCAAACGGAGAACTACATGAAAAAGATGGATGAGTACAGGACCACTTACAGGAGTGCTCAGGCCAAAGAAGGCAAGCTACTCCTCAAGGCAGCAGTCCAGGGGCAGGGCAGGCCTTTCCAAAGGCCTTTTACCAAGCTCAGGCCTCCTCTTCTTACTCTGAGGGGTTCTTTAGAGGAGAGGCAGGCAGGGGGTGAGCAGGTCTGCATCCACCCCTCAGCCTAAAGCTGCTGCCAAGCAGACACCTGATGGGTCTGCCGGGCCGATTCTCCCATACCAGTAGGGGCAGGCTGGCTTACTTTGTCCAGGACTGGAAGTCTCTAACATCGGACAAGTGGGTCCTGGAAGTAGTAAGCTAGGGACTGGTTCTCAGCTTCAGAAAATTTCCCAAGATGAGAACCAGATCCTTTCCCTGCAAATCCATCAGAGACCCTTGCCTTAGAGGCAGAGGTTTCTTCCCTCTAGCTGTCAGAGCTATGAGAGAGGTTCCCACCCTACACAGGGGCAAAGAATTGTACTCAGGTACTTGTAACCCCAAAAGACAGGAGAATGGCGGCCCATCCTGGACCTAAGATATCTGAACAAACACCTTTTAAAACCAAAGTTAAAAATGGTGACTCTGGGAATAATCCTTCCCTCTCTAAGGCCAGGGGACTGGCTAGCCTCCCTGGACCTCAAAGATGCCTATTTCACATTCCCATCAGGTGCTCCCACAGAAAGTACCTCGGGTTGAGTTGCCCTCAGGCCACTATCAATTCAGAGCAATGCCCTTTGTCCTAACATCAGCCCCAGGGTTTCACAAATGCCTGACAGTAGTGGTTGCTTTCTAAGAGAAAAAAGATCTCCATCTTCCCATACTTGGACGACTGGCTCATAGTAGGTCAGTCTCAGACCAAGTCAAGTCACATTTGCAGATGACCCAGCAAGTGCTCACTTCCTTAGGATTCTTTCTCAACCTTCTAAAGTCAGTTCTCGAACCAGTACAGCTCCTCACCTTCATAGGGGCAGAGCTGGATACAATAAAGGCAAGAGCCTTCCTTCCCTGGAAAGGGCAAGGACCCTTATGGAACTGGCCCTTCATTCACCCTGCAGGTGTCTGACCAGCAAGGCATTTCCTTCAGCTTCTGGGCCACATGTCTGCTTCACAGCAGTGGTCAAGGAGTAAGATTCAGATGAGGACATTCAGTTCCCTTAAGAGCCTTCTGGTCCCAAAGAAAGGATTCCCTTACCAAACTAGTCCTAGTGACTGAACCCTGATCCAGGCCTTGCAGTGGTGGCAGGATCAAGACAATTTGAGACATGGGGTTCCTTTTGTCCTCCGTCTCATTCAGTGATACTCACCACAGATGCTTCCCTGCTGGGCTGGGAGCCCATCTGGGGATCTTACCACCAAGGACTGTGGTCACCTCAGGAATCTCTGCTTCACATCAATCTCTTGGAACTCAGAGCAGTGTTTTGGCACTGCAAGCTTTTCAGATCTATACAGAACAAGGTGGGTCCAGGTCAGAACAGACAACACCACCACCATGTGGTACATCAACAACCAGGGAGGCACTCTGTCTACAGCCTTGTGCACAGAAGCAATGAAGTTGTGTTCCTGGCCTATTCCTGCAAACCTCTCTGATAGCAGTTCACCTCTCAGGGAAGGACAATGTCCTAGCAGATGCTCTGAGCAGAATATCCCAGGGCCATCACGAATGGACCCTAGATCCTGTAGTTTTGAAAGTGATTTTCTCGAGATGGGACACTCCAGAGATAGATCTTTTTGCAGCCCCAGACAATCACCAACTTCCTCTCTTTTGTTGCAGACCCCATCTTGGGCTCAGTCCCCTGGATGCTCTGATCCTGAATTGGGAAGGAAATTTCTGTATGCTTTTCCCCTTCCTCTCCTGTTCAACGTGTTAGTCAAGATAAGGTCACAACCATGCAAAGTGATTCTGATTCCTCCAGACTGGGCCAGACAGCCCTGGTATCCCCTATTGCTGTCCCAGCAGTCCACCTTCCCTGTCTCTTCCCAGGACTTACAACCTGTTGACATCCTCTCAGTTGAGGATTTGGTACCCAAATCTTGTCTCTCAATCTCAAGGCATGGCTCCTGAAGAGTTGGTTTGCTGACCTGCATCTTTCCCAAGGGGTTCTGGATATCCTTAAGGCTTCTAGAAAGCCTTCCACCAGAAAGACTTACAACTCCAAATGGAAAATATTCAGCATTTGGTGTTCTAAGAAAATATTTCTCAGATTCTGCTGGGTTCCTCTGGTTCTGGACTATATGGTCCATCTTAATAGCCTAGGCCTTAGTACTTCCATAAAAGTACATTAGGCAGCTGTTTCTGCTTTTCCTGTCAGTAGGGAAGCCATCCTTCTGTCAGCCCATCCTGTGTTTGTAAGTTCTTCAAGGATTGCTTCACACCAATTCCCTATTTAGGATCCTGCTCCTGCTTGGGACCTTAATGTTTCCATTACTCAGCTCATGCAACCCCCACTGAGCCTTTGTCCTCTGCAGAGCTTAAGTACTTGACTTTGGAAAACTCTGTTTTTGGTTGCCATTACCTCTGCCAGGCGTGTTGGTGAATTGCAAGCCCTGTCAGTGGAACCTGATTTTATCTCTTTCCATAGAGATAAAGTGGTCCTAAGAACGAACAGAAAGTGTTTGCCTAAAGTGGTTTCAGATTTCCACCTCAACCAGTCTGTCTCTCCCTGTTTTCTTCACTGACCATTCCTCCTCTGGAGAGAGGAGGCTACACAACAGATGTTAAAAGGGCCCTGAGCTACTACATAGGCGCGCACCAAAGGGTCACAGTTTGAATCCCTCAGTTGCTTCTCATGTATGGAGGGTTGGTAAGGCAAATCTGTCACTAAGAGATCTGTTGCCAGGTGGATTGTTTCTTGTATACAATTCTGCTATGAGAAACTGGGTAGAACTCCACCCTCAGGCCTGAGGGCTCATTCCACTAAGTACAGCTGCTTCCTGGCTGCTGCCAGAGATAGTCCTCTCTAAGAAATTTGTCAAGCGGCCACCTGGAAAACAGTCCATACTTTCACCAAGCATTACTCGCTGGATATCCAGGCTAGGAGTGATGCTCGGTTTAACACAGCAGTACTTCAGAGCCTGTAGGTTCTGTCCCTCCTCCATGGAGGTACTGTAGTAGTCTGCATATGTCAGAATATAGCAAGACTTCATGTTTGAAGAAAAAATTACTCACCTAGTAATGTTGTTTCTTCTAATGAGTCTTGCTGTATTCTGAACCCTCCACCTCCCTCTCTGAACCTAGTTTTTGGGATATGGGTGGACAGGAGCAGTGTTGGCACCCTAGGGGTGTCCCTTTTCACCCTCTTTTATTTTGGGTGAGTGATTGTGTTTTGGGATGTGTTTTGTTTTGGGTTTCCTGACTTGAGTCTTCTTTTGAAACCAAAAACCCTTTTATATAGATATAGTTGCCAGTTGGCTAGTTTTGAGTTTACAGTTTTCACACAGAACTTCTAGTGAGTATTGCTCGTAAGATCTGACGGTTGGAGTTTAAACGGCAGCAGACAGGGGCTTCAAATGAGCTCATGGTGAGCATTCCATTCTAGCCATGGAAGGTTTAACTTTGTTCTCGGGCACTTGAAAGGCAGGACCTAACTGCATATGTCAGAATACAGCAAGACTCCATTAGAAGAAACAACATTACTAAGACACGACAGTGTGTGCACATGTATAAGGCTTACACTCCGGGTACGCTCATGCCTTGCATCCCATCCCTGGTTATCGCTGCTCCTCCCGTAGCCCGAACTGTCATCCATTGTCCACGGGTGGCAGCCAAGTTCTTGGAAACCCCTCATCCCTACCTAGGAGATGAGAACGCAGCCTTACAGTTGCTCAGTCCTGCTCCACCCACCGACAGCCCGAGCTCATTCCTGAACCGGGTCGCCCGATATGAGTGAGATGTGTGCATCCAGATCCTCAATCCTCAGTGCCACCAGGCCAGCTGATAGATGCTGGGATTCTTGACGGATCTGCAGAAGTCTCAGTAGAACCTGTTCAAGTACTGGACTTCGTAGGAGCAGAGCTAAACACCCTGCAAAGGAAAGCCTTCCTCCTGAAGCCAGAGTTGCAGCTTTGATCGCTACAGCAGTGTCTTTCACAGCAGGCCATCAAGACCTGCCAGGACTTCTTGGTTGTGGGTAGGAAGCCGAAAGGGTGAAAACACCAAGAAAGGGTGGAAGACAGAAGGCCAGTAGCAGAGTAGGAGGATCAGGGTCAGATGGAAAGGGTATACCCTTTACTGGGAGGAGCTTAGATAACAATCTGCACGCACTCAGGCACCGATGGCAGATGCTGAAGTGGACCTTGCGGTAATCACGGAAACCTGGGCTTTGGAAAATGACTGGGAAATTATGGTTGCTTGGCATTTACTGTTCAGGAGGGATAAACCAGGGAGGAGTTGCCCTTTTGTTGAGAAGAGGGCATTGAGTTGGCAGAAGATGGGTAGTAATGGGGAGGCAGAAAGTGGGTACAACTCATGGCAGCCTCAGGCAAGAAAAATAAGCTTGAGTGATGGGTGACCTGTAGGGCACTGGGGCAAGGGAAGAATAGGACAGAGGCTCAAGGAAGAACTTGAAGAGGGGTTGCAAAGGGAAGTAGTAGTGGTGGTGGGTGATCTGAACCTGCAGAACATTGATTGGGATATTCTGGTGGCCAAGAATGCCAGAAGTCAGGCCTTGCTGAATGCCTTTCAGGACTGTCTACTGGTACAGCTAGTTAAGGAACCCACCAGGCAGACTACAGTTGTCAATGTGGTGCTCACCAACCCAGAGGTGGTGGGAGCTGTGGTGGTGGGGCAGCTGCTGGGGAACAGTGACCATTACTGTGGTTTGAACTGGCCCTCAGGTCTGGCAGATCAAGTCAAGAGCGAAGTCCTTGACTATAGAAGGTCAGACTTTGATAGACTGAGGAGCTGGTCAGAGATAAGTTAACTGGGGTGGATAGCCTAGGTGGGGTGGAAGAGAGATGGTGGGCAGTTAATGGGGCCATTCTCGAGGCATCTAAGATATGCATAAGAATAGCAAGGGGAAAAAAACGGGTTTAAGAGACCATTATGATGGCAAGGGTCAAGAAGTGGTTAAATGTGTACAGAAAAATAGGAGGCAAAGAGGACCATTAAGGGTGCTGAGGCAGAGCAGGCGTATTGTAGAGCAGTGGGGGTCAAGAATGGAGAAGGTACTTCAGATATATTGGGGAAAGAAGAAAGGTGGGGGAATCGTGCGGTCAGTTGAGGGGTAGGGTGATAGAGCAGGATGGGCAAAAGGCCACTGCCCTTAATGATTACTTTGCTCAGTTTTCACTGCGGAGGATAGTGGATCCTTGTCAGAGTGGCATCAAAGTGACCACTAATAGGGCCCTGGGATAAGATGGCCAGTATTTACTAGTGAAAGGGTCTTGAAAGGGTTGGCAGCCTTAAAGAGATGATGCCTGTGACCAGATGAGTTATGTCTGGACGATATCCTGGGAATTATCAGCAGAACTGGCTGAACCCCTGTTGGAGTCTATTCAGCAGCTCACTTAGGACTAGGGAAGTTCCAAAGGATTTGAAGGCAGCAGATGTAGTTCTGATTCATTGGGGGGTGGGGGTCAGGAAGCAGCCGAGGGGCTTACAGACCTGTCAGTTTTACCTCTATTGTAAGTAAGTTGATGGAGTATGGTCAGAGAGGACCTCATGGACTACCTGGGAGCAACAAGCTCCAGGATAGTAAACAACATGGATTTGTGGCAGTAACGTCTTGTCAGACTAACCTGATAGATTTCTTTGACTGGGTGACTAGGGAATTAGACAGGGCCATACTGTGAATTTGCTATCGTTGACCTCAGCAAAGCTTCGATTCGGCACCTCATGGACGACTGCTGAAGAAGATGGAGGACCCGGAATGGCTAGAGTCATAGTAAACCAGTTTGATAACTGGTTAACATGGAGGCAGCGGAGGGTTGTGGTCAGTGGGATTAAATCGGAAGAGGAGAAGGTTGTTACAAGTGGAGTTCCACAGGGATCAGTCCTGGATCCAGTCCTTTCAACATGTTCATCAGTGACATTGGAGAGGGAATCCCAGGGTAGGCTGTGTCTCTTCGCAGATGATGATGCAGCAGTACATATTGATCTGCTTGATATGACAAGCACACAATTAGCTGTCTATATATATAGAGAGAGAGAGAGATGACTTTAATCAGATAAAATATAGTAAACATTCAAACTTCATGTTCTAGAAAAACTATGGCTTGAAAAATGCTCTGTAAAATATCAACTTGAAATTAAACTTATTCAGAAAACGAGGAATGCATGCAGTGTAACTTCTTCCTGCAATAAAGACACCCTTGGCTAACCTCAAAATTCATACCCGTTATATGCATGATGGCAGTCAAATTGAAATTTGGGCTGATCTCCTTAAATATGAGTACCTATTTTTCTTTTGGAAAACATAGTGCAGCAGGTAAACTATAGAGGAATTATCCACATTATTTTATAAAACTGGTTAAAAACAGAAAAGTGGACATCCCCAGTTGCCACACTAGACAGTATTCTGTGAGGAGTCTCGAGTGGGCCCCAATTAACAGTGCTAAAGTTGACAAAGGAAGATTGCAGTAGTAAAGACATTTCTTCTTTCTAGCACACTCCATATTGTAAGTGGGTAGTGTGATGTTTGGCCAGCTGGTTATGATTATTGTATATTTGTATTCTAAAAGGAGGAGCTAGATGACTCTTAGAAGGGGTGTGGAGAGACAGAGTTAAACTAATACATGTCTCTGAACTGTTTGTGAGATATACCATCTTGGGACTCAAGAGACAGCTGTAATCTAACTTTAAAGGAACTTAGAGGTAATACATTAGAAAAGGTCCAAATGTATGGCGGTAGGAGTTTTGTTTTGTAATCTTCCTTGTTCTTTTATGTGATTGTGAGCTCTTTGATATATTATTCTGTTTGCATTTTCATATTTTATCATCTTTTGGTATAGTACCTTTTATTTAAAAAGACTGCTGGGGGGTGTCTGCTAGTTTTGTTTTGTTTTTAACGTGTGACATATAGATGGTTGTTTGACATCTGTTCAACAGCTTGATGGTGTTACTGAGCTTGAGTAAAAGGTAGGAATATACCTAAGGTCTCTTATAGAGTTTAAGGGTTCATTTTGGAAGCCTGGCCGGGTGCCCTGGCTAAAGTTTGTACCACAGTCCCGAAGAGGTGCATTATCTGAGCCTGTACATTTGGGTACGCTAGCATAAGGTTCACGTTTGAATCCTCCAGAACTTGAGACTAAAGGTGATTTGGACCCAAAAGCATACTGGAAGTTACCTATCTTTACTTGTTCACACTATTGCGCTCTGAGGTTGGAATTGTGGGAGCAGAGGGCCCTGACCTGCAGAGTGCGTTTTGTGACAGGTAGTAATAACAACTATAGAGTTCTAAGAAGCAGTATCCAGCATAACTGGGAGGGAGGAGAATACTGTCCATACATCAACCACATACAGGAAGGAATTTACCTGCAAACTGCCACCTGCAAAACTTTGCGATCGAAGGCTGCATCAGCAGAGGCTTGAACATCCAGTTTGTAGTGCTTGGTGAATGTGTGGACTGAGGACCATGTAGCTGCCTTGCATAACTCTAAAACAGAAACTTCACCTTTCTCCATGGGAAGGTGGCCATAGCCCTAGTGGAATGAGCCTTGATGAGGCAGGCCTCTTCTTTACCATGACATGACCTTGGCTCGCATGCCTCACCAACCTAGATAGGGTGGCCTTCAAGGCTTTCTGTCCCTGCTTGACCACTCCAAAAGGAGAAACAAGCTATTCGATTACAGGAACTAAGCAGTCCGTCTAAGGTATGGCCTAACTGCCCATGCAGTTCCAACTTTGCAACTCCTTCTCCTTAGTGTGAAAGCTTATTTCCTGGTTTACATGAAGGCCATGGGGATCTTTGGCTGAAGGAACTGTTCTGAGCACCACTGTTCTTACGCATAACAGGCTATGGCTCTTTTGGGACAAGGCCTGGAGCTTGCCAGTCCTTCTGGCTGAGCACATGGCAACCAAAAACATACCTTGTAAGATGCGCATCCAGTGGAACTGAGGACAGTTGTTGAAAGGCTCCTTGCAGAGAGCATTCAGCACTAGATTTAGATCCCAAGGAGAAACCGGGATTGGATCATAGGCAGACTCCTGCTCACAGCCTTCAGAAACTAATAACCTCCCTGTTAGTCCCTAAGGATGTACCCAAGGAGACTTCAAAGGTTGACATCTGACTTCTCAGGGTGCTGGGGCCAAACCTTTTTCCACTCCTTCCTGCAGGAAATCTCAAATCCAGCGGGATCAAGGCTTTGGATGGCTGAATATTTTGTCCTTGGCCCAAGCTGAAAGGTGGTCCAGACCGAGCATAAGCTGCGAGTGGAAGTCTTCAGGCAGCAGTCAGTGTGTCTCTACCTTTCTGGAAACCTAGTTTCTCTGGGACATGGATATGTTGTTCATCCACACTGTCTGGCAGGTATCCTTGCCTTTAAATCTTGCGGAAGGTCTTCAAGCTGGCTCCTCCCACCCACCGGGTGGTAAAACTCAGCTCCACCCATGGCGCCAGATCTTCCTTACCGATTGGAAGCTCCAGGTTCCTAGCTCCATAGCGCCAGATCTTCCTTACCGCTTGAGCTCAGGTTCCTCCTTAACGCTCAGCGATAAGACTGGTTCCCAATTCTTCGTTTTCCAAATTTAAAGTTTTTGCTTTATAGACTTGGTCTTCTATCCCTCATGACTCGATGGACCATCGACTCGGTTTCGGAGGTGCCCTTGCGGGCAGAAGAGGTCTCGGGCGGATCCGCACTCACGTGTGTCTACTGTTTGGGCCTTGAGCCGACCCGCAGGCTGCGACCTGTACTCTTCCTTCTCAGCCTCGTCCTCGAGAGCCCGTGCTGCCCGTTTACAACTGGGCACTTACAAGCGTTTTCCTCGGTGAAGTCAAAAGGCCCGGTCGGCCGGTTTCCTCGTGGCGGAGCTCGCGGATCAGCCTAGAGCAGATGATCGCCCTCGAAGAAGGGCGACGCGGGCGCATCTTCCTCGACCGCGGCATTTATCCGCTCTCCCTGGGTTCCTCTTACACAGCTTCCTTTAAGGAGCTTTGTCTGTCCCTCTCCACTAGAGGAGAGGACCAGCGTCTACTGGACCTTCTTCTCGGTCAAGAAGAAAGACAAGGGTAAGTCTCTCCGTCGGCGCTCTTGGGGCGGGAAAGGTCCCTCTCCCGGTTGTCGACCATCGAGCTCAGTCGATCGTTCGGCCGGCTACTGGTCTCCACGGTGTCCCGTCAGGTCAGTTGACGAGACTCCGTCGACACAGTCGAGATCTTTCTCGACCCATTGGACAGGTTGTCGACGGCGAGCGAAATCCTCTCACCGGTTCCCCGGTGGGAGTTGAGATCCAGCGGGCTTGCCAGTGCCTCCGGTTCCGGAGCCCTTGGGTGAACCCTCCGGTCCGAGGGAGGAGCAGTTCCACCGTCCCCTTCCTGCCCGTCCTTGGAAGGCAGAGGTTCTCGGTCTCTGACTTCTTGCGGTCCAGCCGATCCGCCGTCATAGGCGGTCTGCACCGTGGTAAGCGGCACCGCCGCTTGTCCTCATCCTCAGATGAGGGAGGCTTCGGCGTAATTGCGTCGACTATATGAGGACCTCGTGGCAGCAGCGCCTTCTGACCGGGAACAAGGCGATGCGTAGCCTTCCCGGCCATTAAGTGGCTGTCACGGGCGGCGAAACAACCCTCGTCTTACCCGAGGAGCCTGTTCCCCAGGCGGTTGTTGGCCAAAACCAGCTGCTCCACGATTCCGGTGGAACCTCCGCCTCACAGCCGCTGTTTGGGGCTCCGACCAGAACTCTCGGTCGGCTCAGGGTCTGCCCATAGGCTGTCAGTCTCCTCACTCCCGATTGCCCTCGGCAGGTGGAGGGTGGCTCAGGCCGAGCAGCTCTTTGTGGACTCTTCTGAGTCTGCAGCGATTCCTTCCATTTCTCCAGGCGAGTGGACTCTGAGTCCTCTGGAGGTCAGTCGCTGGACGACAGCCCTTCGTCCTTCCTGGGTTTGCTCAGGCTCATCTCGAGTCCACGGGATGCAGCTCGAGCCCGTATTCAAGTGGGCCAAGTATCCCCTCACGGAGATATTGGACGAGGGGATTCCCTATGGAGGCCTTTCCTGTGGCCGAGGCCATTGTGGGCCCGGCCTTGGAGCTCTGGCAGCGCCTGCTTCCCTGCCCTCGCCTTGGCCAGGATGGCCGAAGTGTGCGGTCCGTACCGGTTCCTGTCCGGTTCTGGAACATCCCTCAGCCGGGGTTAGTTACCGACAGCGTTTTCCGGCGTGCCAGAAGCGCTAGGGGCGTGGACAAACCTCCCGACAAGGAGTCCAAGAAATTGGACTATACGCGCAGAAAAGTCTCGCTGCATCCTCCCTTGGCCTTCGTCAGGCCAGCTCGGCCGTGCTTATGGCACATTTCTCCCATGCCCTGTTGGGCTCCCTGGGCGAGTAGTCCCTCATCTCCCAGCTGACCTGCAGACCACAGTTAGGCAGGTGCAGGACCAGGAGCAGGCGGTGGCCAAGCAACAACTTCAGACTGCTCTGGACATTGGAGACTCATCGCCAGGTCAGTCGTGGCCGCAGTGGCTATGCGCCGTCGGGCATGGCTGAGGATATCCACCTTCACAGCGGATACCCAGCACAAGGTGGCGGATGTCCCTTCCTGGGGACCGACCTCTTCGACCCTGGGTGGAAGGCCACCTCAGAGGATCGAAAGTCCAATGCCACTTTGGACTCGGTCTCATCCGCTCAGAGGGATAAGGGCGCAGACACATAACCCAAGCCCTTTAGTCTGTCTGTGCCCAGCACGTCCGGCCCAGCAGCATCAGAGACCTACCAGGCTGCGTGTTGGCGTCCCAAACCCAAGCCCAGCGGCTTCCTCCTCAGGAAGCAGGGAAGGTAAAAGACCCTGGAGGTCCCTCGGCGGTCCTTCCTCAGGCCTGCCCAGTGGCGGGTTGAGGGGTGTAGCCCCAACCCTCGCCTCACCCCAGGTGCCCCCGGTGAGCGGCTCCGACACTTTCTTTCTGCCTGGTCGTTATCACCACAGACCAGTGGGTGTTGGAGGTGGTGGGAAAGGGCCTGCCTCTGGAGTTCGAGCAGGCCCCACCCTTCAGAGCCGCTCGCACCTCGGGGGGCCTGGGGTCCAAAGCCTCGCTGTTAGCTCGCTGAGCCGACATCGCTCTCCTCCTCGGAAGGAGGTGATAAGCGGTGGCGGACACCCCTCAAACCGGGGTTCGATGTCCAGGTACTTCCTGGTTCAAAACAGGCAGGGGCTGGCGCCCCATTCTCGACCACATGACCTAAACAAGTTCCTAAGGTCTCGAACCTTCAGGATAGTCACTCTGACTCAGATAATACCATCCTTGGAACACGGCGTGTGGTTCTGCTCTCTGGACCTGGGGCCCAGCGTTCTGTCACGTCCTGTCGTCCTTCACATCAGAGGTTCCTTGGCTTTCGAGCAGAGGATCCTTTTGAGTTCAAGCCATGCCCTTTGGCTTATCTCCAGTTCCAGGGTCTTCACCAAATGCATGGCAGTGGTGACAGCATTCCTCTTGGCCGAGGGTCGGGTTTACCCTTACCTGGACGATTGGCTGATAGCAGCCCCTCCAGACAGGAGGTGGAGGCGGTCAGAGATCTGGCCCTCCAGGTTTGCTCTCAGGTCGGCCTCCTCATCAACAAGGCCAGAGTCGGAACTCGAGGCGAAGCAGGTGATTCTTTTCATCGGGGCAGAGCTCGACTCTCTTGAGCCAGGAGCCGGCTCGCCGGACAGGGGAGGTTCTTTCCTCCTTTGTCCAATCATTTCTGGTTGGGCAATGCGCCCCTGCCGGGACTTCCTGCACCTCCTGGGTCTCATGGCGGCCTGTACCAGGCGTGGTCCATTGGGCCTGCTGGAACATATGCCCCTTCAGTGGGGGCTGGCCAGACAGTGGTCTCCAGCTGCGATCCATTGGACCAGGTAGTGGCGGTGACCGGGGATGTGGACGTTCCAGTTCATCTGCAGGAGGCATCCAGTTTGTCCTCCCAAGCAGGCGGTCTCTCTATGACCCGATGCCTCTCTGATGGGTTGGGGGAACACCGGCGCCACGGCCTCTGGTCCCGAGGGTCCGATGCCACATCAACCTGCTGGAGCTCGAGCGGTCCACCTAGCTCTCACCGCCTTTGCTCCGTTTCTTTGGGGTCAAGTGGTCCGGGTCCAGGCGGACAACACTACGACCATGTACTATCTAAACCGCCAGGGTGGGATCGCTCCATGCTTCTATGCAGGAAGCTCTCGCATCTGGTCACTCATGCGCAGCCTGGGCGAGGATCTCTAGCCATTCATGTGGCAGGAGCCTCCAACACCCTGGCCGATGCCTAAGCCAGATGGGGGCTGCGTCCACAGTGGTCTCTCCTACGGAGGTAGTACAAGATCTATTCTCCCATTGGGGCACACCTCAGGTGGACCTGTTTGCCTCCAGGGAGAATGCGGCTAGGAGCTGTTCCATGCCCGCCCCCTCAGCAGGGATCGCTGCAGGGGATGCCTTCTCGAGGCCGTGGACCCCGGGCCTCTTCTCGCCTTTCCCCGTTCCCTTAATGCACAGGTGCTTCTCAAAGCTAGGAGGGACAAGGCGCGGGTGATTGATAGCCCCAGACTGGCCCGCCAGCACTGGTACCAGATCTCCTCAGCCTCAGCTCCAGGCTCCGAGGCAGCTTCCAGCTGCGGACCTGCTCTCAGTCAATCAGGGAAGGTATTCCATCCGGACTTTCAGTCCCTGCACCTGACGGCCTGGTTCCTGGCTAGGCTGGTTCCAGGCCTTGGGTCTTTCCGACGAGGTCCTCAAGCGTGGTTGAGGCGTCCGTAGAGTCGACCAGAAAATGCTCGCCTTCAAATGGAAAAGATTTTCCATTTGGTGCCAAGAACAGGCCTGGACCCTTCCTCCTGTTCCTTGGCGAGCATATTGGACTACCTTTGGTCCCTTTCTCAGCAAGGGCTTAGGTCAGCGACCCATAGGTGCACCTAGCAGCCATCTCTGCTTACGGGCGCGGGCAGGAAGCAGTCAGTGGCGCAGGAGAAGGTGGTCAGCACTTTTCAAGGCCTTGATCACATTTCCCCTCGGTCGAGAACCTCCACCTCCGTGGGATCTACTGCTGGTACTGGCAAAGCTCATGGGCAAGCCATTGAACCAATGCACAGGTGTGATCTCTCTCACCTGTCATGGAAGACCGCCTTCTTGGTGGCTATCACGTCAGCCAGAAGGATGGGAGAGCTCCAGGCGCTCTGCATCGAGTCTCCTTACCTGGTCTTCCACAGGGACAAGGTTGTCCTCGCCCCCACCGAAATTTCTTCCGAAGGAGGTGGCCGAGTTTCACCTTAACCAGGTGTTGACTCTGCGGTGTTCTACCCCAGTCACACCTCGGGAGGCCGAATATAGGCTCCATACTCTGGACCCTAGAAGAGGTGCTCGCTTACTATAAGGAGGCGCATGGCTGAAAGTCGAGGGAGGGACAAGCCAGCTGTTTGTCACCTACGCTGAAGCCGCACCTAGCAAACCTGCAGCCAAGCGGACGATAGGCAGGTGGGTCACCTCTGCATGATCTCTGCTATAAGTTGGCGGGCATGGAGCCTCCCAGAGGATAAGAGCTCATTCTACCCGCCATACTGCTGCATCGGTGGCTGCTTCCAGGGATGTCCCTATCCAGGAAATCTGCAGGGCTGCTACCTGGAAGTCAGCACACACCTTCATCACCCATTACCACATCGATCTTGAGTCACGCCGGGATGCTGGTTTTGGGGCCTCGGTTCTCAGTCTCTATTCCCTAAGTAGGAGGTGTGCGCCTTGCCTCCCTCCTCCCGGAGAACTGCTAGGAGTCTGCCAGACAGTGTGGATGAACAACATATCCATGTCCCTAGAAATACAGGTTACTCACCTGTAACAGGAGTTCTAGAATGGTATATGTTGTTCATCCACACACCCTACCTCCCGGCTTCGACGCACAGCCTGAGCTTCCAGCGGGCCAAATCTGGCGTCATGGGGCGGAGCCGAGGTTTACCACCGGGTGGGTGGGAGAGCCAGCTGAAGACCTTCCGGCAAGACTTAAAGCGGCAAGGATACCTGCAGACAGTGTGGATGAACAACATATACCATTCCTAGAACTCCTGTTACAGGTGGTAACCTGTATTTTAGAAGTCTCCTCTTTCAGGAGCCAGGCCACAAGCTGCATCACTCCCAGATTTGGATGCAGAATTGGGCCCTGAGGAGAAAGGTCCCCCCGCGCCGAAGGCGAGGGGCGTGTTAGCTAGCTTTGGTAAGTCCGAGAATCACGGTCTTCCGGGCCACTCTGGCGCTATTAGAAGGAAGTTTTCTCTTGGTGCCCTATTTTATGTATAACTATGGGTAGGAGAGGCAATGGAGAAAATGTGCATACTCTGTTGAGCTCCACTCCTGTATCAGGGTGCCACTGCTTCCTCCTGTGGACACCAGTAGCAGCTGAAGAACTGTTGAGTCTGAACATTGTGACTGGGGACAAACAGATTGATCTGAGGATGACCAACCTTTGACACGGAAGGTTGAACATCTCTGGGTTCAACATCCACTCCCCTGGATGAACATTTTTCATTGGCTTAGTCAGTTGGCCTGAATGTTCATCTTCCCTGCCAAGTGGACAGCTGACAGAAGATTCTCCTCTGTCCACAGCAGGAGTTTGGTGGCTTCTTTTAGCATCTCCTTGATCATTGTTCCTCCTTGATTGTCCATGTACTCCACTGTAATGGTGTTGCCTGACCTTATTATCATGGCCTTTAACTGCAGCAGACTTTGTAATTGAAGAATGAGGCATACCACCCTCATTTCCAGAAGCGTTTATGTGGAGATGCTGTTCTTGCATTGACCAAGTTCCCTGAATGGGCAGTGGTTGGGACTGGCCCCAACAAACCTGACAAGCTGGTATCGATTGTCAAAATCAACTCGGGGAACAAGGGCCCGCTTTGCTCAGATTCTCCAAACTCGCCAAGTGCCATAGTTGTGGTGTGGGAGAGGCGATCCTGGTTTAATAATCCTCTGAGGTTGGATACCAGGCTGACAGCAACCCCATCTGAAGGGGGCCAAAAGGTGGCGGGCCCACAGAACTAGCTGTCACTGCTTTCATGAGGCACAGAATTTGCAGCAGATGGAGAGCTATTGCTGATGAGTCCTCAGCCACTGAACATCTCTCAAAGTGTCTCCTTTCTGGATGGCGAAGAAGACCTTCCCTTGATCCGTCTTGAATACTGCTCTCGCGTGTTCAGGGTCTGGGATAGTTAGGAGAGCTTTTCTCCTCTTCACCACCCAACCATGGGACTGTAACACCTCCAGAGTCCTGATCACGTGCCTCCTTGCCAGTGTCATGACAGTGTTCGACTGAGCAGGTTGTCCAGGTAGGGATAGACATGATGTCCCTTCTGCGGTTGAGCCACCAGGACTATGCGCACCTTCGAAGACCTGGGTGCTGTTGCAGGCCCAAGGGAAAAGCCATGCACTGGAAATGCTGACCCAGAACAGAAAACCTGAGAAACCTCTGAGGCTGGCGGATTGTAATGTGGAGATATGCATCCATCAGGTCTGTGGAAGCTAGGAAATTGCCAGAGTTGACAGATCGGGTGACTGATTGCAGGACTCCATTTTGAAAGTCATGTGGTACACAAACCTGTTCAGATGTTTCTAGATCCAGATGGGGTCTGACCCCCCAAACTTTTGGGAACTAAGTCACGAAATAGAGTAGAATCCCCAGCCTTGCTCGCTTGGAGGAACTGGCTCAATTGCCCATATTTGATTGAGGTTGGTCAGGGTCTCTGACACCGCTTGTCTCTTTACTGGATCCTTGGGAACCGGGGACAGCAGAAAACTCACCCTGAGGGATTTTTGAAAATTCTGTTGTGTAACCTAGGGCTAGAATTTCCAAAGCCCAAGTATCTGAAGTTGTCTGGGCCCATCTTGAGTAAAAATTTTGCAGTCTTCTACCAAGGGAAGGGAGTAGAGATGGGCCCACATACCCTCATTGTGAGGCGCCCTTTTTCACCCTGGGCCTCATAGAAACATAGACTTTGACTGCAGATATGGACCGCTTGGCATGAGTCTGCCCATTTCCTACCACGGGATAGGTAGAACCTAGTTAACCAACAGCCTATTTCTTTCCCACCCCCACAAGAATTGCCTTATGTCTGTCCCATGCATTCTTGAATTCTCCCACAGTTTTAGACCCCACAACCTCCTCAGGAAGGCTGTTCCATGCATCCACTACCCTCTCTGTGAAATAATACTTCCTCCATTGCCCCTAGACGCTCTCCTATTTTTAAATTGTGTCCCCTTGTTCTTGCAAGTCTCTTTTCTGAAAGATGCTACCCTCTTGGACTTTGTTGATTCCACTGAGGTACTAAAAGTTTCATGTCCCCCTCTCCTTCTTTCCTCAAGGGTATACATATTAAGCTCCTTTAGTCTCTCCTCATACGGCTTCTCTTGCAGACCCTGCACCATTTAGTTGCCCTCCTCTGGACTACCTCTATCCTGTCTTATGTCCTTGCGGAGATGGGGTCTCAGAATTGGACACAGTACTCAGATGGGGTCTCACCAACTGTCTGTACAGAGGGATAACAACTTCCTGTTTTCTGCTGCTGATGCCTTTCCTATACATCCCAGTATACCCCAGCCCTCCCTACTGCCTTCTCACATTGCTTGCTAACCTTAAGGTCATCTGATATGATTACCCCAGGTCCCTTTCCTTTTTGTTGTTGTTACTACCTCCCCACCCATTGTGTATTCTTCCCTGGGTTCTTGTTTCCCAGGTTCATGTACATTGTCTGACAGAGGCCCCTCTGTTACTGTAGCCCTTGTAACTAGAATAGACTTGTCTAATTTTCTAGTTACAAGTTCCAAAAGAGACTAATACTTCCTTGAAACTGCCTCTGTTGGCTGCCTCCTTGACCTCTGGGTATCTGTGCTGCCTTGTGCTGTTGCTTTGACACAGAAGGTGGCCCTTCTTATCCTAAATATCCATTAAAATACCATCCAGGACAGAACAGAACAAACCTTCCTCTAAAGGGAGACTGAACAGCTTGGTCTTGGAAGCCTGATCAGCAACCAGTGCCTAAGCCATGTACCTTGCATGGCCGATACAGTGTGATAAGTGGAGCAGGCTGACATGCACAAATTCTCACCATGATATCACCTAAAAAGGTGGCGACCATGGCAACCAATTGCAAAATGCTTGCACCCTTCAAATTTGGGGAATGAAACTGCCCAGGATAGTAGCCCACAGGTTTAAAGCTCTGGCAACAATAGGAGGCATAGGAGATTGTGCAGGTTTACACCAATGGAGCAAAAGTCCTTCTAGTGCAGCATCTGTCGTTTATCATGTGAATCCATTAAGGCCAGTGATCTTTCAGTAGGAATAGTGGTGTCCTGACAGAATTATGCACAGCCTTGTCCTCCAGAGGAGGGTCTTCCACCTGAAAATGTTTCTTCTAAAATGGAACAATGGCTGATACCTTCTTTGGGCCATACCTGCCCATTCTTGCTCAATAATTTGGTCACAGTGAATAAAACTTGAAAAACACTTGAACAGTCTCCTTGGGGGCCTTGCTCAGTCCCTTTCCGAGTCAATGGAGATTCCTCTACAGCGGTTCAAAAGTGGGCCAAATACCCCTGATGGAAATCCTCGATTAGGATGATTCCCTGGGAGGTTGCCTTCCCATTTGGGATGCTTTTCTAGGTCCACATTGGAGCTTTGACAGCATCCAACCGTGTGTGGTGCCATCCGCCCATATGGTCTGCAGGTACACAGTCGGACCGGGTCTCTTCCTGGTTTTGGGATCACACCTCAGCCAAGTGGTAGGTGGTGGACTCCGTCTTTTGTAAGACTGGTAATGTCAGGACATTGACAAGCCCTCCAACAAGGAATCCAAGAAACTGAATCATGCAGCAGAGGTTTTATGCTGTATCCTCTCTGGGTCTCTGGAAGGCGAGCTGCCCATTATGATGGCCAACTTCAGCCATGCCCTTATGGGGTCCTGAAACATGTCCTCCCCACCCTTCTGTGGATTTACAGTTGGCATTCAGAGTGGTCTGAGATCAGGGTCACACCCTTGCCAAGCATCAGCTTCAGACAGCCTTGGACAGAGGCACTTCCATACCTGGTCCATGGCAGCGGTGGTGGTTGCTATGCACTGTAGAGCCTGGCTGAGGATTTCCACCTTTATGGCAGATGTCCCTTCTTGGGCACTGACCTGTTTGGGCTGGAGGTGGAGAGACATCTCACTAGAATCTGAGTCCGATGCCACCCTGGATTTGGTCACATCCTCACAGAAGGCAAAGAAATAGCCCTTTTAGTTTTGGCCCTTTCTATTACAGCAGCCAAACTGCAGCAACCCCAGTCTGGGCAATTTCAGGTCTGGCAGCCTATGTCTGCCAGCCATGGTGCCAAAACCCGGAGGCTGGGGTGGCGGTGCTTCTCTGGTGGCCAGGGCCTTCTTCAAGACTACTCAGTGATGGGTCGGGGGTGCCTGCCTCCTGGCCGTCATGTCCCTGCCTCAGCTCCCGAGGGTAGACTTAGCCATTTTGCACGCCTGGTCTGCCATCACTGTGGACAAATGGGTGTTGGATGTGGTGGACTGAGGACTGCCTCACAACTTCAAGACTGTCCCACCCTGCCGAATCCATGCCCCACGAGAGCCTATGGTGTCTTAGGACATGCTGTCCAGCCCTCAGGAGGACATCACTCAGCTCCTGAAGAAGGCACTGTAGCCCATGTCCTGGATGCCATAGCTGGCCAGGACTTTATTTCAAGGTATTTCTTGGTCCCTAAACAGATTGGGGGAAGGGAGTTGGCACCCGTACTGGATCTTCACAGTCTGAATCATTTTTGAGGAGGTGTAAGTACCTAATAGTCACTCTGAATCGGACAGTTCTCTCTAGAACAGAGCATTTGGTTCTGTTCTCTGGACCTCCAGGATGCCTTCTTTCACATCCCAGTCTGTCCATCCTACTGCAGGGGATGTCTTCTCAAGGCCCTGGACACCAGTCCTCTTCTGTGACTGCCCTTGATTCACAAAGTGTTGCTGAAGGCCAGGAGAGACCAGGCAGAAGTGATCCTGGTGGCTCCAGACTGGCCCTGCCAGTTCTGGTCGCTGATCTCCTTGGCAGCAGTCTCCCAAGGAGTCTTCCTCTCAGTTTGGACCTGCTCTCCATCAGACAGGGTGAGGTACTCCATCCGGACCTTCATTCCCTGCACCTGGCAACCTGGTTCCTGAGTGGCTAGGTTCCAGGCTTTGGGTCTTTGAAGATGTCCTCACTGAAGGAGTCGACCAGGAAATGCTATGTCTTCAAATGGAAGAGGATCTCCATTTGGTTTCAGAGCAGGAGCTGGACCCTTTGTCCAGTCCAGTGTCTAGCATTCTTGACTACCTGTAGTCCCCTCTGTTGGGCCTTGGGTTGATGACCCTCAAGGTGCACCTGGCAGCCATTTCTGCTTACTGGGCGTGAGCATTCTCTGGCACAGGAGATGATGATCTGGAGCTTTTTGAAGGTCCTGACCACATTTCCCTCCGGTCGTGAACCACCACCAACTTGAGATCTGTTGATGGTTTTGGAAAAGCTCATGGGCAAACCATTTGATCCGATGCACAGGTGTGACATGTCTCACCTGTCGTGGAAGACTGCCTTCCTGGTGGCTGTCATGTCAGCCAGTAGGATCAGTGAGCTCCAGGTGCTTTTGGTGGAGTCTGCTTACCTGGTCTGGAAGACAAGGTTGTCTTCGCCCAGCCCAAAGTTCCTCCAAAAGTTGTCGGATTTTGACCTTAATCAGGTAATCTTCCAGTGTATTTACCAGTCACACCTTGGAGGCCGAGCACAGGCTCCATACTCTGGACCTGAGGTGGAGGCTCGCTTATTATAGAGAGTGCACTGCTGGAGTTCAGGGAGAGATTCACTCAGCTATTTGTCACCTCACGCTGAAGCTGCACCTGGCAGATGCAGGTGGATTGTATCCTCGTTGATCTCTGTAGGTTGGCGGGTGGGGAGCCTCCCGTGGGGCTTAGGGCTCATTCCACCTACCATACCGCTGCCTCTGTGGCTGCTTCAGGGACGTCCTATCCAGGAAATCTGCAAGGCTGCTACGTGGAGGTCAGCACACACATCTAATTTCCCATTACCACATCGACCTTGACTCGCCGGGATGCTGGTTTGGGGCCTCAGTACTCCATTCCTTATTTCCCATGTGGGTGTGCACCTTGCCTCCCTCTTCCCGGGAGAACTGCTAGGCATATGCCAGAAAGTGTGGATAGAACATCATATCCACATCCCTAGAAAATGGGTTACTCACCTGTAACAGTAAATCTTTCATGGAATGGTCTCTTGCAGTAAGTCATTACTTCTGGAGTTTCCCTTAGGTGGAGCTCTCACACAGCAGTTTTCTCCAACAGTCTCTATACCAGGGACCACCCAAATTACTTCACTTCCTGGGCTGTGCCTATAAAGTGGGTGGTCCCTGAGTCTCCGTTCATTTTCCACTTGGTCTTCAGCTCGCAGCAACAGAATACTCTCCCTAAGTGATCTCTGACGTGGATTGAACCCATAGCTTGGGGTGCCTGAGCTAATACATGGCACCATATTCCTGTACTCAAACAAGAGTTTTAAGGATGGATGACTCAAGGAGCTCTATTAACAGGCTCCAGTAACATTGAGTCCTTTTCAAGAAGCATCTGAGTGGAAGGCAACCTTCTCCATAAGTCCTGCCTGACCGTCTTTCAACATCATGTATGCTAAACATATATTATCAAAGAGACTTTCTTAGATTGATGGCAGGCATTTCTACATCATCTTCATCACAGAACAGACTACAGAGGCTTGCTCTCTATTCCAGTCGGCGAATGCATAATTCCCATCATCTGAGGGCCTCTGACAACACTCTGCAGAGACTGCACTATGTTCCCCATCGGCGGAGGCCTCCTACATACTTCTCGTCGATGGGTGTTCTATTCCAATCGACGGAGGCCTCCTGCATGATTACCGTCAACGGACCTTTCATCCACTGCCAACGGAGGCCTTCTTCATGATTCTCATCGACAGACCACTCATGCCCGTTGACAGAGGCCTCCTACATACTTCTCGTTGACAGAAGGTTCATTCCCCATCAGAGGCCTCCTCCATATTTTTTGTCAATGGGAGGTTCATTCCCCATCGATGGACCTTTCATCTGCCATCGACATTGGCCTCCTACATACTTCTCGTTGGCGGAGGTTCATTCCCCGTCGGCGGAGCCTCCTCAAAACTATCATCAGCGGTGGCTTCATATAGAACAAGCCTCTTTCATCGTCAGGCGTACCACCCCCACCCCGTCAGCGAGGCACAGTATCTTCCTCTATTGTGGATGAGACACATTCCACCGTCTGTGGGGCTTGGTATTCCTTCTACACCATTGACTGGGATGATCCCACCATCAGTCGCCAACATTCCACCATCCACAAACCATGCCTCATAAAACATATATATTATTAATAGGAGACCTTTCCATCAATAAAACATTAACATGGTTACATATTCTCACCAACAGGGTGTATCCAGTCAGTGGATATCTCTTGGCTGCCTCAGCTGCCTCCTATCAACGAGGTACAGGGCCTTTTCACTCATTTGTGGAGCAAAAAAAACCTTCAGTCGATGACGCTTAATGTATACAGCTATGAGACTATTTATCAACAAAATATATGGCATACCCCTACTATTCAAAGGGGCTTATTTAATCAACATAAACTTCATATTTTACTACAGTCAGCATATCAGATTCTTTGGCATCTGCTAACTTGGGGACCCAGAACTAAGAATGCAGCATACTATCACCTATTCCTTGTGGATAACCTCGCCAATATAGAGGCACACCTCTGGGTGGAAGGCAACATGTTTTATCATGTCCATATATACATATTTAATAGAGGTATCACTGTTGCAGGCCATTAGGGTCACTTCATTGGGATGCCTCTCTGCCTCTTGTGTGCCCAACCCTCGTGTCCCTCCCATAAACAGAGCCAACTGCTACACTTCCCTCTCGGCATGGCTATGATTAGGGTACAACATTGCCTATGCTTCGCTACAGCCTCTGTAGTAGGTATTCTTTTATATGCCGCCAGGCATGGCTCCGACTCTCAGGGCTAGCACCTGATATTCAACAAAAAAGCTAATATTCTTCAGGTGGAAGCTACCTCTGGCTGAAAGCTTAAATACTGAATTTAGGATCTGCAAGAAAGATGGTCTTGCTCACAGCAGAGGAGGTGTACCTTAAGTTTACATTTACAATTGTTATTGTACTTTGGTTTGTTGCAGATTCATCAGAAAAGCTAATATTTTTCAGGTGGAGCTACTTCTAACTGAATGGTAAAATACTAATTTAGAAGTATCAGGAAAGACAGTCTTGCTCACAGCAGAGGAGAATGTAACTTACTTTACATATTACAATTGTTTATTCTTTTCAGTGAAGTGGCTTGCAATACTGCTTTGGAGTTAGGAGTTTAAACCCAGAGGGATTAAAATACTGTTTAGTGTGTCTGTCCTTGTGCACAGCTGACTTGTATTGGGGTTGATTGCTTTCAGAGCACAAATCAGATGTGTAAGAACAAGGGAGCACAATTTAAAGATAGAGGGATGTCTCAGGGGTAATGTGGGAAAATTTTTTTCACGAAGAGAGTGGTGGATACATGGAACAGCCTTCTTGAGGAGGTCGTTGGGTCTGAAACAGTGGGGAAATTCAAACATGCATGGGGCAGACACAAGGCAATTATAGTGGGGGTTGCAGGAAGTAGGCTGTTTAACTAGAATCTGCAGCTTATCCAGTAGGTAGGGAAATGGGCAGACTGGGTGGGCCAAGTGGTCCTTATCTGCCGTCAAGTCTGTTTCTATGTTTAAATCACTAGGCTATATTGGGGCTGGGGAGGTTTACCTGTGTCTGACTCTGCTGTTTTGTTTTTTCTCTGTTTGATTAGCGGGTATTTTCTGTGTTAAATTGTTGTGTAGGTCATCTTGCTGACAGGAAGGTCAATGCTCATCGTGGTGGTGGGTCAGAGCTTTAAGCTGATTGTTTAGGTGAGGGCACAGTTTGGGCCCTAACCCCTTCACCTCACCCCACCCACCCGATACAATTTCTCTATACCAGGAGTTCTGACATAATTTCCTCAAGAGGGCAAGGTGCATACCACTGTCATCCTTTCTACCACACTGCACTGACAATATAAGCATACACATTCTATAAAATATATAATTATTTATTTATATATAACAACAATCACTGGGAAGAAAAATAAAACATACAGGATAAACAGGAAGGTAGACAGACATGTGGGGAGTAGTGCAATGTACTGGCTGCGGGGCAGCAATCTTCCGGAGACCTTTCTGGAGGTCGAGAGATGCTGCCCTATTTGCAGGCAGCTCTCTGCCCTGAGGAGGAAGTTGCCCATCTTCAGGCCACACTGGACAGTAGTAAGGAACCTCCCCACCCAGGAGCACCAGAACCACCACCACTACATCAGAGATTGCGAGAAAGCAGCAGTTGGACCACAGTGGGCTCCAGGGAGGTGAGGGTGGTGGAACAGAGGCACACCCAGTCAGTTGTACCACTCCACAATCCATACACCAATCTGATGATATAGGTTCCCCTATGGATGCAACCACAGAGGTGACTGAGGAGGTTGCGGACAACTGTCGAAGTGAGCCCCACAGGAAGGAGGCAGAGGACACCACAGGGAAAGAAGCGGCTCCTGGTGGAGGACTCTATCATTAGGGAGATAGAACTGGGGAGCAGGGAAAACTGAAGTAAGATGCCTGCCTGGCACCATGGCTTGGAGGGCAGGCGCATCCTCAGGATCACGAGAACAGCAGCAGGCGACTGAGCTGGTCATCATTGTCCACCTAGGGACGAATAACTTTGCTCAACATGAGATTAGAGTAGTGCAAGAGGAGTTTGTGGAGTTGGGGAGGGCCTATGGCAAGTAGCACACACAGTATCCTTCTCAGAGTGCTGCCTGTCCATGGCAAGGGTGAGGCGAGGTACTTCACACTGTGCGATTCAATGGATGGTTGAAAAATGGTACAGAGCACAGGGGTTTGGCTTCATTGGGGACTGGGGTTCTACCTGGAGGATACCAGCCTATACTGACAGGATGGTCTGCATCTGTCCAGGAAGGAACAAGTTTTCTGGGCGGTCAGTTTAAATGCTTCATTGGCAATCTTTTAAACTAGTTAAAGGGAGGCACTGATAAGCAGCAGGAATTCCTAGCCTCCCCTACAAAACAGGGTACTAAATGAGGTAAAGACCAAGGTAGAATGGTCAGTAGGGAACAGGACAGGGTGAAATAAAGAAAGTAAAGTCTGTTAGGACAGGGATGGTGCTACGAGAGGTAAAGCCATCAAAAAAATGGAGAGCAGAGAGTACTAATGCCCATAGTCTGGGTAACAAGCTTCTTGAATTAGAGGACTTGATGGAGGAGGAACATCTGGATATTGTGGCAGTCACAGAAACATGGTACACACAGAACCATGACTGGGGCGAAACATACCAGGATACACTATCTACAGGAGATACGAGGAGGAGGAGGTGTAGCTCTCTACATAAGGAGGCATCAAAGCAACAGTACAAAGGGTAACCAGGGAGGAGTGGAATCACCATGGGTCAATTTGGAGACAGGCAATGGCACCACAATCCGCACAGTGGTTGTATACAGACTCCCATCTCAAGGGAGGACATGGACAAGGAAATGATGAAAGTATCCTTAGAATGCCAGAAAAAAGGAGATATTGCTGATGGGGATCTGAATATGCCAGATGTTAACTGGAGTGCAATTGCAGCATCCACTTTTAAGCAAGGCTCCAGATAAGTTGTGTACTGGCCTATTTTACTCCGCCTCATTTTAGGAATACTCTTTAGAAATTTTTTAATGAGTACCAGTACTTCCAACATTTGTAACTACTCCCACGCCAAAGAATAGTGCTTCATAACATAACTGGTGATTCCAAAGGTACAGTTTTTTTTGATAGATTTACAGCACTTGTATGCATCCCACTTTTGTTTTACTCACTGTTTTAAAACTGGTGAGTAAATTCTTACCTACCAACATTATTTGGAGCATTGTTAGCACCTGAAATTCTTATCTAGAAAAAAACTAATTTTTTAAATAAATGTCCTCTTCAGTCCACTCTAGCAAGACATTTGTACACATCTGATTTTCATTTACTCCCTCACTTTCAAAATGAGTACAGATACTCATCCCAAAAATCTTATCTAGAGCCCTGCTTCTAAGAGTGGGGTCATTCTAGATGCCCTACAGGGCATGCCTTAGACAACTAGTATTGGAACCCACTCGAGAGAAGCAGTCTTACACCTGGTACTCATGTGGAGATGACGAGAGGATCACAGATTTAGAAGAGGGTAGCTATTTGGAAATGGTGACCATCGAACAGTATGGTTCACAATAAACACAGTAGTAGAGTCAAGCCATACAAAGGCAAAGGTACTGGACTTCAGGAGGGCTGACTTTGCCAGAATGGTGAGTGCCTAAGGAATGCACTAGCAAATGGGCAGGAAGGAGGGTGGAAGAACAATGGGGAATAATCAAAACTGCCATCACAGAGGCAACAAGCCTTTTGTATGAAGCAAATAAACAAAACTAAAGAACCCATATGGTTCTCAAAGGAGCTGGCAGGGAAGGTTAAGGACAAAAAGAAAGCATTCAGGAATTACAAAAGATCACATAAGAAGCAGGACAGAGAATTGCATCAATTAAAGCAAAAGGAAGCGGGGAAGGCATTCAGAACAGCAAAGGCCCAAATTGAGGAAAGATAGCCAACTTGGTTAAGGGGATAAAACCTTTATAGGTACATCAGGAAGTGAAGGAAGATCAAGGGAGGGATAGTGAAGCTTAATAAAGGGGAGGGGTGGACAGAGGTGACTGTGAAAAGGCAGAGATACTAAACAAATGTTTTTGCTTAGCATTTACAAATGAAGAGGGGAAGTACCAAAACCAAACAATAGAAACACTCTAGATATGGGGTTGATACCAGCCCATTCACAGAAGAAAGGGTTCTGAACTCTTAAAACTGAAGGTGGACAAAGCAATGGGGCCTGATGGGATTCATCCTAGAATTCTAAAAGAACTAAGGGTAGAACTAGTGACATCAGTGACTACTCTGTAACAAATCATGGGAGGATGGGGTGGTACCTGAGGACTGGAAGAGGGCAGATGATGATCCACTTCACAAAAGTGGGAGCAGGGCAGGCATGAAACTACAGACCTGTTCGTTTAACCTCCGTGATTGGGAAAATAATGGAATCACTTCTGAAGGAAAAATTGTTGAGTACCTAGAGGCCAGAGGGTGCAGGACCCAAGGCAGCATGGATTCACAGCGGGAAGGTCATGTCAGACAAATCTAAAAAGTTTCTTTGGGTGACCAAAGTAATAGATCAAGGAGGGGCTGTGGACATGGCCTGCCTAGACTTTAGCAAAACATTTGACACAGTCCCACATAAAAGATTAATATACAAGCTGGCCAGCCTGGTAGTGGGTCCCAAGATGGTAGCCTACTTAAAGAATTGGCTGGAGAATAGGACACAGAGGGTAATAGTAAACTGGGTCCACTCTGAAGAAGAGGGGTTACTTGTGGGTACACGCAGGGTTCAGTACTAGGACTGGTCCTCTTTAATGTCTTTATAAGTGACATTGCAGAGGGATTGGAAGAAAAAGTGTCTCTTTGCAGACGACACAAAGATCTGCAACAGAGTTGATATCACAGGGTGGGGTGGAAAGGATGAGAAGGGGCTTGTCAAGGCTGGAGGAATGGTCAGATGTATAGCAGCTTAGATTCAATGCTAAGAGTGCAAAGTAATGCACCTGGGAAATAAAACCCTGAGGAAGAGTACAAAATGAGGGTAAGATACAACAAAATGGAAAGGACCGGGGTAATTATATCAGATGACCTAAAGGTGGGCAAGCAATGTGAGAGGGCAGTAAGGAGGGCGGGGGATACTGGGATGCATAGGGAGAGGCATCACCAGTAGAAAACAAGGAATTGTTCTCTGTCTGTACAGGCAGCTGGTGAGACCCCATTTGGAGTACTGGCGTGCAGTTCTGGCGACCTAATCTCCGCAAAGACATGGATGGAGGTAGTCCAGAGGAGGGCACTAAAATGGCAGGGTCTGCACCAGAAGACATGAAGAGAGACTTAAGGAGATTCAGATGTATAGCCTCGGGGAAAGGAGGAGATGGGGACATGATAGAAACTTTTAAATACCTCGAGGGAATCAACAAAGTCCAAGAGGGTAGCATCTTTCAGAAAAGAGGTGTGCAAGAACAAGCGGGCACAATTTGAAGATTGAGGGGGATGACTCGGAGGTAATGTGAAGAAGTATTTCTTCACGGAGAAGGTTATGGATGCCGAAAATAGGCAAGATTTGTCTAGTGCACTTACCTAGTCAACAAAAGCTAAATAAATAAAATAAATACATAAATAAACTTTAGAAACTCTGCAAGACTTCTCAGTTTTTAATCCACGCTACTTGGACAAAAAAAAAAAAAGATGTGTACATGTCCCAAACCTTATGATTTTTTTCTCAGATTAACATGTTTGGAATCTTCAAAGATGAGATCTAATGGCTCATAATTGCAATTATCCAGATCACTATTTAAACTTCTGTTCACCAGACAGCATAAATAAAGGGCTCACTATACTAATATTTCAGGTTTACACCTAAAAAGGCGGCAGGCCCTGACATACCTAGGACCCTCTTGCAAATGAGATTACTAATGCACGATGGAATTGACTACATCACTTTGTTGCATTCCATGTCTTTTCCTAAAATGGGTGCAGTATTGACTACAACAATACTACTGACTCTTAAGAGCAGCTGGATTTCATTATGAAATAGATACATTGTTTAATTTCACAACATCATTGTTTGCTACTTATGTAGCCAGTTTATTCCCAAAAATTGATACATTTTCTAATGCCATGCCAGACAAGGTGAAACATTATACTACCCTGCTACATTGTAGCACTGTAAAATAATAACATTGTATTATTTGGGTTACTGTTCAAAACCAATAGACTTTGACATGTACTGTCTTTTCCAGTGCATGCCACTGAAACCTACCAGTTACTCCATTATATGGTTGAATTTCTTCTGATTTATAACTGCATCTGATATACCATACCCTGATCGGGTTTACATCTGCTTAAGTCATCTGACGATGCCCAGTAATGGTCGGGCTTGTCTTTCAGCCATAACCCTATAATGTATACTATAATGGTACTTACAGATAAAATACAAAATTCTCTTTATATGCTGATATACTGCTCTCAGCACCTACTGGTCCTAAGACCACTCTATATATATATATATATATATATATATATATATATATATATATATATATATATATATATATATATATATATATATATATATATATATATATATATACACATATACACATATACATATATATATATATACACATATACACATATACATATGGCAGAATGCCATATCTAGCCACCACTGCCATATAACTGCTTGGGAATCTCCCAGAAGTAATGACTTACTGCAAGAGACCATTCCATGAAAGATAGATCAGTTACACAAAGACTTTTGCCGTAACAGTAGATCTTCTGAAATGTCTCTTGCAGTAAGTACTTCCTTCCCTCCGACCCCTGCCATGCCGTAACAGGAAAACTATGTAGGGTCAGGAGGCATTGGTACTCAGTTCCTCGGTCCCTCGCTCATGTGCTGAAACCGCAGGGAACAGAGACTACCAGGGACAACCCACTTTTGTAGGCACAGCCCAGAGTGAGGGATGTGTGGGTGGTCCCTGGTACAGAGACTGCTGAAGAAAACTGCCGTGTGGAGAGTGCCACCCAAGGAAACTCCCAGAAGTAATGACTTACTGCAAAAGACATTCCTAGATCTACTGTTACAGCAAAAGTCTTGCGTAACTGATCTTTCTAGGAGTGGTATACGATGATCATCCACACAGACTCACCTGACCTCCCTGGCTTTGGCGCACACAACTGCTTCCAGCAGGCAAGATCTGGCGTCATGGGGTGGAGCTGAGGTGTTACCACCAGGGTGGGTGGAGGAGCCAGCTTGAAGACGTTCCGCCGAAGTCTAAAAGGAAAGGCACTGCCAGAAAGTGTGGATGAACAATCATATACCACTCCTAGAACTACTGTTACAGATGAATAACCTGTTTTTCCTATGTCTGACAGTCTCTGTAATCCCAAAGAAACACTGCATAGTTTGGATTTTGTGCATCTCTCAAACCACAGTCATACTCTAAAGTCTTCATCTGAATGCAGAGCATTATAGGTATGCAGTTTCCCTTTGTGTTTAAATGACTGTTTATGCCCCTACACTAGTGAAGCACCACCTGGAGTACAGTATACAGTTCTGGAGACCTTACCTATGTAAGGACATATACAGGATAGAGAGGTTCAGAGAGAGCAACAAAGATGGTACAGGGATTGCATAACAAGTCCCATGTGGACAGGCTGAAGAACTTGAATATGTTCTCATGGAGGAGAGGAGGAGAGAGGGATATGATAGAGACATACTAGTACCTTAAAGGGAGGAACAGAGTGCAGGAATACACTATTGTCCGGTGAAAAAGATGTTTCAGGACTAAGGGCATGGGATGAAGTTGGAGGAGGGTGAGTCAGGGAAGCGTGAGAGGTGAGAGAATTTCTTCACAGAAAGGGTGGTGGACAAGTGGAACACCCTGCTAGAGGAAGTGGCGGTGGCTGGAACAGTCACAGGATTTAGAATGCATGGGATAGACGAAGGAATTCTGGAGGTCGAGGGTAAGGGCAGCCAACTTCTAGAAGAACATAAAGTGAACTTACAAGCTCAAATGGACAGACTGGGTGAGCCATAGGCCTTTATCTGCCGACAGTGTCTGTGTATCTATGTATTGATCTTGATCTGGCCCCTGTCACCCACCAGCTCCGGATTAATCCCAATCCTCCTTCCACCATGGATGACCCCTTCCCCAGTGGTAGCATATTTGGTATCCCTCCCTAATCCCTCAAGTCCAAATTCTTGTGGAGATGGAAGCAGTTTGTGATGTGGGCCCTGCAAACCAGGCAGTGTCATGCTGCCGAGTTGGGAGAGTTTTCCATTTTTCATGGTCTTTCCATAAAATGCCAGTCTTGGGGATATGCAAGTACACATGCAGAGCACAGATGGAGAGTTCCCTTCACCAGGGCATGCCATATTGACCTGCAGTTGCACCTGTGGTCACCCAGGTGTTGCTGCTATGACAGCATCAGTCCTCTTCTCTCCCCTCCCTGCCTTCCAGCAACAGACTTGTTTCCAAACCTGGGTTGCCAGAGTTTGTGACCAGTAGCCCTACTACTTTAACTTGTCAGCAGATGGGTATACAAATTCTTACATAAAGCAGGCTCAAATGGTGTTGCCAGAACAGATACGGCCTTTTAAACGGGCTTGGACATTTTATCCATCATATGCCGAGAATGACTAACTACAGACAAGTAAGATCTCTTAAGTTGTGCATCCAGCTAATTACTTCTTTAAAACTGATCAGTTAATTTATGGCATGCCTTCTACATAACATTCCTTCTGTGACATTTGATCTACACAGAACTAGTTTTTAAGAATGTTTTCTCATCTCTGGTATATCTAATTACTTCATTAATCTGTCACATTTATGTATAAAATGTTTAAGCTCTGGGTATATTAAAGTGTGCTCTTCAGAAACCTGTCGTTTTCTTTCTGAAGAACCTTGTGAGTTCAAAAGCGATTTTGTTTCTCTGTAAAACTTTGTTGGACCATTAAAGGTATTAAATCACATTTTTTGTGCATTTTATTGTACAAGGACCTATATGCAACAGACATTTTTTAACTATGAAGAATGAAGAAACAATCACGGGATTTAAGAATGCATGGGATAGACATAAAAATTCTAGAGGTCAGAGGGTAAGGGAAATAGACTTCTAGGAAAACAAACTGAACTTACAAGCTCAAATGGGCAGACTAGGTGGGCCATAGGCCCTTATCTGCCGACACTGTCTATGTATCTATGTATCTGTGTAACTACAGAAACGTATTTCATCCTGTTGGGACTCCTCAGTGTAATGCAGTCATTGTCTTGACCAAGTACCAAGTCAGACCCAAGTCCTTAGAATGAAACACATGTTCTTGGTGTAGACTATATGCAGGACAGAATATGCTGTGAAATTCTTGTGAATCTTGTGTGCTGTAATTTGATCAAGTGTGAAGTTCAGATGTTGTTTCTTTCTTTGTGGGCTTTTCCACCTGTGGTGGTTGCAAAAAACTTTTTTTTTTTTTTAACCCTGTAAAGCTTAGCTTGATATATTTCTTGGTCTCCTTTGCAGTGTTTCACTGGCAAGCCACAATAATGGGACCTGTAAGTATTCGTTATTGACTTATTTGATATTTGGAACGTTCAACTTTTTTTTTCCTGCTCTAACACTGAATGCTTTACCTTAACAGAATGACAGTCCTTATCAGGGAGGTGTATTTTTCTTGACAATTCACTTTCCAACAGATTATCCCTTTAAACCCCTAAGGTAAGTAGACATTTGCACACCAGTACAGTCCTTTATTTTACAGTTTTAATATCCATTAAATGGCCAAAGATTTGTAGTTCTGTTTTACCCCTGCAGGTTGCATTTACAACAAGAATCTATCATCCAAATATAAACAGTAATGGTAGCATCTGTCTTGATATTCTACGATCACAGTGGTCACCTGCACTAACCATTTCAAAAGGTACTGTTTGACATATTTTACTCTCATCTGTCAGGAAACTCATAGATAACAGTAAATGGAAAATAAGTAGCTGGACAGAAAAAGGCCTTTCATATCATGAGTTTTAACCAGTTTTGGCAACTTAAAAATTTTGTTTCATTTTACTATTAACACATATAGGCAATAAAATGCTGCTTTTGTGTACATGCTAGCTATTGAGTCATAATAATGGGCTTTCTTTCAGTGCTTCTCCTTTTCTGTTCACATTCTAATTATAGCTTTAGTTCCTGGTTTCTAAATATTTCCTGTTCTGCCCTATGAAAAGTCAGGAAGTAAAATTCAGTGGGAAAAAATATTGCCTGTCTCTGTGGCATGTAAAATCCATCTTTATTAGGCCAGCCCAGTTTCTCAGTGGTGAGCTCATTTGCATGATACTGGCGGGACTAAGGTTTGCCTTCTGAGCTCAGGACCCCAGGTGGAGAATTCACACAGTCCTTTAGACACCTGACATTTCCAGAGAGGTGGAATGGCGTCTGTTACTGCTTGGCTGGCCTAGTGGGGTGGGGCCATGCAGGCCAGAGTGCCACCCCATACAGTATAGCAGGGACATGTGCTCACCAGGTAGGTTACCCTTGCCAAGCAGTGCTTCTCTGTGACATGGGGGTGAGAAGGAAAATAGAGAATAATTAAACAAAAACAAATATGCACAGTGCTTACAAGGGCTTTCTGACTTTCCTGATGCCCAGTAAGTGTTGCACCTCACTAAATGGATGTCTGGAGCTTAGGTTGTCACACATCAAGTGGTAGTAACATTGCTAAGCTTCCATCAGGGAAGGTAAGTAGCTCCTACTGTTACAGGACTACCCCTTGTGGCCCAGTGGTTAGGAGTCATGTTGGCAGAAATATATGAGTCGCTGACATGGCAAATTCCCTGCCATTAGCATTAAGCAGGGTGCTGCCATAGGACATGGCGGCATCATACTTCAGGTGGGTCTATGTATGTATGGCAGGTTGTTAGGTGAAGCTCGTCTCCCACTACTTATTAGCTAGTAGGTCTCGTGTTTTGGACTCTTTCCCAGTGGGAAGGGTGTGAGACAACAGGTGATGGGAACAATGGTGGGACTCGAGCAGAGGACACTTGTTTGGGAATGTTCCAGCTAGCTAGACTCTTCCTGAGGGTAAGTCTGGGACAGTTACAAAGTAAGGAAGAAGGGAAATGGGGGAGACTGTTAACCCACCTCGCTAGTACTTTGGTAGTCCTTTAAAAGGACTTTTAGTTTTCTTACTCATCATGCATGCATCACGCTTTTGATCAATTGTTGTGCCTTTAAGAATTTGAAAACAGTGCATCCGTGGAGAAATCAGACCCAGCTGAGCCCTTCAACTGTATGTTTATATAGAAGAGTATTTTGTTACAAAATTGCCTCCAAAGTGCAAATAAAACAAAATGCATTTTATGTTGCCAGTCATCTTAAAAATGTACCTTGCTGTTGGCACTGAAAATGCCAGAGTTGTCCAGAGTTAGTACGCTAGTTCTGTTTTAGGCTGATGTTTCCTGGTTGCTGTTCACGTTGGCTATCAGCATACAGTACTTATAATACATGCATGGTAAGGATATGTATCTCACAGAAAGAAGGTTTAGGGCCTTTTGATGCCTTGGTAATAACTTTTATGAATTGTTTCTGTAGCACTCCACATTGTCAATGGGTAATCGTAACAACTGGGTATAGTGCACCCCTACCAGGGAATGGCATAGCCCCAGCTTTGGAGTGTTGGGCACATGAGGATTCCAAGCAGCAGCAACTCCCCAGTTTAGCTGTGCCATTTGAAGATTTTCAAGTTTCAGGATTTCAAGACTTCTTTTGGGGCTGCAATTTTTGCATAGCAGGTTAGGGCTGCCTGTTTCAGGAGCACCCTAAATTAAAATCCCTGTTAAGTTGCAGCTTTCAAATTGACTTGCCTGCCTTTTTCGCATTGCTTGTGTGGACTGAGAGCCACTTCTGCCTTGTGAGGTTTAAAAAAAAAAAAAAAAAAATGCCACAGGTAGGTACAAATGTTATTTGTTCTAGGAGTGTGGGTCTCTGTGAGGGTCCTTAGTCTCTGGTGTCATTCCCCACCCTCTGACTCGGGTTCTGTGTTTTATGCATTTGTACAGCTATTGTGTGAAATATGGGTACCTCAGGTTTTCTCCACAGAACTCTTGTTTTCCATTTGTGCTGCCGGCATTAGGGCTGGGCGTGCACTCCTCCAATCCATTTTCCAGTCTTTATTTTAAGCATGCAGCCATAGTGCGTGCTTGCGCAGCTAAGACATGTTTGTGCAGCGCAGCCCCTAACTATCATTGCGCTTGCGCGCTTACTGGCGCGTGCATGCCTGCGCCATGCTTATGTTCAGCGTGCCCATTAGTGGCGTCGTGTTATTTAGTACTTTTGGCCCAGTGAGAGTTTTTTTTTTTTTTTTTAGCCCGAAAGCTATAGGGCTAATTATTATTGTTTAATATATTTTCTCTGGGTTTTTCTGTGGTAACGTTCATTCCTGGCACCATGGCTTATAGGAGATCATTAGTTATGAAACGTTGTTGTTGTCGTCATTTATTAGGAATAACCATTGAGCATCTGCTCATTCACAGTGGCAACCTGGTAAACACATGTAGAACATTACTACAACATACAACATATACAAAAGTATAAAAGTCCATCAATAGTTAAAACATTTACACACCTGAACATTTGAGTACAAATACTTCTGTAGTAGAGACACAGACAAAGGTTTAGTCTGGGAACCCTAAAATAATTAGGAAGCCTATTCCAAAGTACTGGGACCAAATGATTAAAATATTGTGTAGCCCTTTTCGAGTTAGTCCTAGTTACATTTAACTGGGAAGATTGGGAATTTCTTATAGAAGGAACAATATCGTAAAATTTTAACTTAGCGCTCAAATACTTGGAATGCAGCCCAGACCTGATTTATGTGCAAACAGACTCCTGTGAATATCCCTCCTAAGTGTCCACAAAACCCAACCCAAAGATTTATATAGTTCAATGATGAGTAGTTATTGGACATTTTAAAATCAACCTGGCCAGTTTATTATACAATACATCCAATTTGTGCAATCTGTCTTGTGATGCGCCACCATACAGTAAGTCATCATAATCTAGTAAAGGCAATATCTGAACCTGTATAATGTATTTCAGGATGTCTGGATCAAGACATTTTTGGTTTCTAAATAAATATCCACCCTTTCCTACTTGGTCCACTAACTTATCCACATGTGTGTTCCCGAACCAAACCAGTCCAGCAAAAATCCCAAGTATTTATACGATTCAACACTTTCTAGATGTGTCCCTGACCGATCAGATCCCTCTAGCATAACATCAATTTAAGCTTTGATGTTGGACCAAATAGAGACTTTGGGCCTGATTCCAGGATGGGCGGCGCGGACCCCTTGGCATATCCCACAGTGTAAGCCATGTGATGCACACTAGAATTCCACGTGGCGACTTGCGCCATGGTGGATGCGGGCTACAACATCCGCAGGTTGCGCCACCTGTTAAGCCACAGCCTGCAGCGCCTGGGCGCCAAGTCGCCAGTTACGACGGCAACTTGGCCCAGTTCTAGGAGGGTGGCTGTCGTAACCGGCAATTGCCATTCCAGAAGGTGCACTGTCGTTGCGAGGTTATGGCAGCTCCTACCTGTCCTAAGTGGCATCCGACTGCTTGCACTGTCGGATGCCACCACAACACTAGCAGAAACCGTGCCATAGTGTCCCCAAGTGCCGCACAAACACCCCTGCCTCCCAACCCCGATCATCTGGGACCCTGGGGTCCATTTCTGAATGCCCCCAGTTCCTGTGCCGTCTGTTCTGTCCCCCAATGCCCTCTGGTGTGTGCCGAGGTGGGGGGGGCTTCTGAGGTCTGCCTGTCACCGGCTGTGATGTGCAACATGCGGGTTATATATGCTAGGCGTTTGGGTAGCCTCGCCTGGCATGCCCCATGTCGCAAGTGCGGGACCATGCCACTCCTGGAATGTGGCGTGGGGTCCCTAGTGTAGGGGCAGATGGCGTAACTTCCAACAGTGGGCAAGTTCGCCATTAATCCTGGACTCGCCCCCGCCTTAGATACATTCAGCTTTAAATGTTGGAAATAGTTCTGCAGTGAATCAAGCTTACTGTAGATTGTAAGATGGACTCTATTTCTAAAACGGAACTATTCGAATGATATAAGATCGTATTGTCTGCATAGAGTTGATAATGTATCCCTACTACAGTCGTGTTTCCAAGGTCTTTTAAATAAATTAGAAAAGAAGGGGCCCCAGTACTGAACCTGGTGCCACTCCCTTATCACTGTCTCAGAGAAGAAGTGTCCACCCTTTAACCCTTGTGTATTGATGACTATCACTTAAATAAGAACAGAACCAAACTAGGGCTTCCTACTCAACCCTATGTCTGATAAAATTGCAACATAATCCAGTGGTCAGCCACGTCAAGGTCTTAGACAGATCAATCCATTATGACTTCCGTGTAGTGTTTGAATATCACTAGCTCTACAGATGTCTTCGAGACCCTCGACACTGCAACCACCATACCATGTACCTTCAAAATCCTGACTGGTACTCGTCAAACAAATTCTTCTCCGCCAAATAATCTACCAGCTGCTCCATGAAAATTCTTTCTAGAACTTTACTTACAACAGGAAGTAGTGATACTGGTCTAAAATTATAAAGTAGGCCGGGCTGCCCCATAAAAATGGAGAGCAACCCTGGCGCACTTCAAGCCTGGGAAAAGGTTCCCAAGACAAGTGACCGATTGATTTAAACAAATAAGTCAGTGGGTGAGCTATAATCAATGGCATATTTCAGCATGGCAGAAGATACCACCGGTCCACTGCTTAAGACCCAACAGTCTTTCGACCACTACATGATGCTCAATCTCTTTGAAACTGAAAAGGCTAAATTATTGCTAGTTTTAATGTCCGGAATCTGCAGGGGTTCTCTGTCACCAAACAAATTTCCAGCTTCAGTTAAGAACATATTGAACCTATCTGTGAGATTGAGGCCTGTTGCAAATGTTTCCTCAGTATCCAATTGAATAGTTTGTTTATACTTAACTGTACCATTTAAATTCTTTGCTAGGGACCAAAATTTAGATGAATTGCCCTAGCCTCTGTTGTTTTGCCCTAAAATAGTTTCTTTTGCTGCCTTTACCCTGCCACATATTTGTTTCTTAAATCTCTAGTTTTTGCCAGTCCTGAATAGTACCTGATTGACGGGCAATACCTCAAGCCTTATTTATGTCCCTTTTCAGTCTCTGCAATAGGGAAGAGAACCACGGTGCAGTAAGCTTTCACCCTTTTTGATTTTTCAGGCATATATTAATCACAAACTCTTGTTAGCTTCCTCTGAAAATAATCCCAAGCTAGATCCAAATTGGGGATCCATTCCAGACAGTCCAATTAACTACCTTCAGATCCGCTGTAAAGGCTAAGTAAACATAGTTCCTTTAAGAGCAAAATTTTATGCATCTTGCTGGTCCCTTTACTTTGTTATAGCCCCAATGCAATATACCATGGTATGGTCACTAAACATGTCTACAGAAACACCTGCCTCAGTTTAAAGATGGGGATAATTATTTAGAATTACATCTAGCAAGGTAGTCTTTTGGGTTCCTTGTATTAACACAGAGTAGGTTTTCTATTAACTGTGATGGCCATAAATCCAGCGAAATTGATTTTAGTTACTTTGACTTAGTAGGACACATTCAGTCTATGTTAAAATGCAGAGCAGAATTTCATGGGTAGAGACAAAGGGAAAGTTTAGTAGCAATAACTGATAGTTGTTGCATTGGAAATAAGGTGGTCTATAGACCAATAAAGGCTTACCCATATGAAGTTTTACTTCAACTGCCAGATATTCACAGCTATTAATCCCACATCCAGAACTAAATGTTTTGAAATGAATTTCTCAGAATGATAAAAATGAGACCCCATCCCTTTACTTCTCTCTGCTGCATTGTATTACATCCTTGTAAATCTAGTAATGCATCAATTTGTGATTATAACAAGGTTTCTGTGAACATCATAAAAATCTGGGTGTTTTATACATAGTCTTAAAAGGCTTCCTAAATCTAGGGAAAAATCTCCTTTTATCAGGTGCAAGGAAGGAAAGGTAACTTTTCCAAGTGCTCCATCTCCTCTTCAAGACACCAGCAAGGGAGTTGTGAATTTGAGGAGAAAGAGTTTTATCAGAAACAAGATTCTCCTTTCCAGGACCATGGACTCCAAAGGAAACTGTAAAGTTCAAGCTGTAATACAACTGCAGGTACTGATTGGGGACCACAGCAGTGTGGTGTCAGAGACTCTGACCCACCTCATTCAAATCAGGGCCAATGTACGGTCCGCCAAGGGAGCAAGGTCAAGGTTCTATTCGATCTATTTCATAGATGTTTCGAGAGGGCTCTTGCAGTAGGTATTCACATGTAGGACTAAGCTGCCAGGCATCGGGACCCCATGGAAACATTTCTAGCTAGCACTCTCTGGCGGAGGACCGCCCCGTCAGGTGACCGGCGTCGTCATGACGTCGGCATAAAGGACAATCCCCCATGCCCGCCTTCTAGTTCTTTCCATGCATCTGCTTATTAATGTTACTTGCTGTAGAACAGCGCTCATCAAGTCATTAATCGGTCTTCAAGTGTTCAAACTTTTGACCTTAATTTCTGTTTTCAACTTTCTCTACATAATTGCTGTGTATGTTGTATCCGCCTCAAATCGCATAAAACAAGTGACTCGTGTGGTTTCCAACTTCCACACAAGGATGGCCACTCCTTGTGCCTCTTCTGTCTGGGCCCAGACCACCCTGTGGAGAAGTACCAGCACTGCAAAGTTCAACTCCGCTACTCGTAAGAAGGCAGCAGTCCCTGGAAGACCATATCCTTAAGAGAAAATGGCCTCCTTGGAAAAATAGTTAAAGCTTAGGCGAAGGCGTCTCTCCCCCTGCCCCCGAAGGTAAAAAAAAACACGTGACAAGGGTAGGCACGGGGAGCAGGAATCTGCTTCCACAGCAGCTGCGACTTTGGCTGGAGTCAGCGGCCCTGAAGTAACATCCCCTCTGGGGATCGCTCCATAATGACCATCTTGGTGGTTACTGAAGGTGTTGCCCTCCCATCCGTCTTGCGCTCGACCCTTCGGGACACTCCGGGCAAAGAAGGCCTCTGTCTCCCATTAAGGCCACTCCTCCCTGCGCCTTCTGGTCAGAGCGGGTTCTGTAAGTCAGACGTTGGTTCCACCGACGCACGCTGGACAAGGCTGCTAAGCCGCTTACCTCTTCGGGTGAGTGCCCAGCCAAAACCCCTTCAAACAAGGCTGCCTCTCGGTCGCTACCTTCCTTGGGTAGGTAGTCCAATAAGTCAGACACCGACTCCTTTGGCGTCTGCTTGAACACTGCCGATAAGTCGGATGCTGGCTCCACCGACACCCACCTGGCCAAAGCCTGCGCCAGACCCAGTTGAACAGTCTGATGCCCCAGGCTCTCCAAAGCATCTCACCACGTTGTCCACTGGGGTCCCGTGCCCTTCGACTGACTGCCGGATTTTAACCCTCCTTCCATGGTTGTCACAGAGGACATCGAGGCGCTGCCGTCAGGGCTCCTCTTCCTGTGCCAGACCCTGACGCTGGATCCTCAGATGCCAATCCAGGCGTCCAGCCGACCCGATGCCATCCGGCGACCTGCTCGACGGTATACTCACGCCGGGCCCGATGCCCACGGACCCAACATTTCCACCGTCTGGCCCACCAACAGGGCCTCTGCCAGGTCCCTCTGCTCAGTCAGAGCCCCTGGTGCCGGGTACCCGACACCACAGTGTCCGGTGCCACACTACCTGGGTCCTCAGTATCTGGCGCCCACAGTACCCAGCGCTGCAATATCCAGTGCCACAGTACCAGGCGCCTCAATACCCGATGTCGGGTTACAGATACTCCTTTTACGGATACCCTCAATATCCATATCCCCACCTCAGCCGCCCACTCCTCATCCGCCGGCAGATCTGAAGGAGATCATGGCCTCCTGGTGGGCTGAGGCCAAGGCTCAACTCACCAGGGAGGTTGAGAGTCTTCTCCTGATGCCGGACCAGATGCGGATCCCCTACGCGGAACTGGAGACTCCCTTTCACCCTGCCCGACACCAGAGGAGAGCCTCCAGTGCCCGAGGTGGGAGGATCCCTTCCAGGGAACTCCCCAGAGGTTGTCTCTCCCCTCCTAGGGAGGAGTCTTCTTCCTCTTCATCATCTTTTGTCACGGACTCGGGGCCGGCCACTCTGACCCGAAGATGAGCCCTGCTCTTTAGCGCCCAGGCTGAGGGATCCTCGAAGTCTCCTCCAGAGGACCCTTCTTTCTGGAGTTATTGAGGAAAATCCAGCAAGTTCATCAGTGGCAATAGGTGGAGCCAGACCCACAATGTAAAACTCTCTGCCCATCTGGAACTGCCTGAGACCGCTTTCACTGATTCCCACCCTGGACAGAGCCTCATGCAAATCTTGTCTCCACCATTTGGAAACAACCCTCTGCATTAGCCCCCTTCCGTGGAAGGCGGAACAGGCTATACCAGGCTTCTGAGGGTGTAGACTTTCTTAGCCTTCACCCCAAGCGGATTCGGTCATCATCAGCACCACTCACGGCTGCTTCGCCAATCCCAAACACCTCAGCTTGTCTCCAGCTGTTAAGGAATCCCAGCTTCTGGACCAGTGCGGAAGATTTATTCCTCTTCTACCCTAGGCATCAGGGCCCTTAACTATGTGGCACATAGAGGGATTTCAGAAGACCATCCTTAGCCAGGTGGAAGCTAAATTGGACTCCTTTCCTGAGTCAGACTAAGCAGGAAGTGGGGGACGCGTCCACTTCACTCGTTCAGCCTGTCGGCACATGTTACATGCCACTTACGATGCAGTGGACACAGCTGGAAGGAGCTCGGTCTTCGCCGTGAGGCCTACAGCATCAAGCCTGGCTCCGCGTGTTGGGTTTGGTCCCTGAGGTACAAGCCGCTATACAGGATGCTTCCTTCAGGGTTTTGGTGCTGTTAGAGGGTGATGTCAAGGAGATCATTACTGAACTGCAGGAAGAAGGACTGCACTCAAGTCTGTCAGACTATGTACAGCCCCTCAAGGGCAGCGCGCCCTTTTCGTCAGCAAAACCAACACAGACAAAAGCCAGAGGGCAAATGTGCCAGCAACCAAGACTCCCCAGGAAAAAGCAGTGGAGCCTTTGCTGCTGCACTGCCCACACCTCCTGACTCCCTGCCTCTCCCACTGCCTCTGGAGGTTCCAGAGGAACCAGTGGGGGAGTTTTCCTCCCATCTGCTGGGCTGGGAGGGATAACAGTTGACATCAGCAGGACACTCAATAGAGTTTCTGCAGAAACTGCCAAGACCACCCTCAGTCGTCTTACTCCCCACAACATCTTCCTCTGGTCCTAGAAATCATCTTCCTTCTCTCGAGAGGCAGCAATTGACCCAGTTCTCACTGATCTTTGGGGAACAGGTTACTATTCCCATTTCTTCATAGTTCCAAAGAAGATGGGAGATCTGAGACCCATCCTAGATCTCCACTCCCTGAGCGTGTTCATGGAGTACACACTTTCGAATGCTCTCTTTGCAGAGCCTTAGAAACAGAAAGTTGACAGCAGATAAGGACCTCAAGGCCCATCCAGTCTGCCAATTTCTTTCTACCTTATCAATGTGCCATCGACCTTTACTCTGTCAATGGCCTATCTAGTCATACTCATCTGTATTGCTCCTTATGCCTAACCCATACCTGTCTGAAGCCCTGCACTGTATTCATATCACCACTTCCTGGGGTAGGCCGTTCCATGCATCCGCCACCCTTTCTGTGAAAAAGAACTTCCTCACATTACCCATTAATCGGCTCTCTCTAATCTCATGCTGTATCCTCTTGTCCTGCTATATTTCTTATATTGAAACATGTTAGACTATTTCACCTTGTTAATGCCCTTAAGGTGTTTGAATGTTTCGATCATATCTCTCCCTCCTTTGCTCTAGGTTAAACATATTGAGCTCCGTTAATCTGTCCTCATATGTTTTCTGATCGGTCCCTGCACCATTTTGGTTCCCTTCTCTGGACTGCCTCCATTTGGTTAATGTTCTTGTGAAGGTGTGGCCTCCAGTACTGCACACAGTACTCCAGATGGGTAAAGTTACCAACTTTATGGGGCCTAAAATTGGGATGGGCCATCCTGACCACTGACCCCTCCCCACCATGTCACTCCACAGGCACCGCCACAGACAACGCTGCACACAAGCAATTAAATTTTGCTGCTTGCTCTGGCCATTCCGTCCCACAGTAACACCACTAGCAAACATCCAGATTAAAACAATACATCATTTTGCTGCAGCAAGTTCCAAATCATGATGTACAGAAAGTTAATTGAAGCAAACCTCGTTAAATTGTGATCAGACATTCGAGCTGCATGTATTGCATACTCGCCTCATTTGCTGAGCAATCTTCACTTCAGCTACTCCCACCACCACAACAGATTGTTTTCACACACTACCCTACAACTGATCAAGTTTGAGTATCTTAGTTCACTGCTGCCAGTCTCTCTTCTCTGTCTGGAGTCCCTCTTAGCTGCTGGCAGGCAGACATCCACATGCGCTTGTTTGCAGTACTACCCAGTCTAACAGGAAGGAACATGCTTTACTGTGCTCCTACTGACATGCTTGTGGTGTCACAAGCACAGGGTTAAATTTGCAAACTGTGTCCAGCCTGAGCAAGCGCCACAGTGGTGCCGAAATAACTGTCACTCATGGATTAGCAGTCTGAAAAAAGGGACAAAACTGGGACAAGTAAGCAAAACCAGGACAAAAGTGACATTTTGCAAGACTTGTGGGGACACCAGGACATGCTGCCTAAAATAGGGACTGTTGGTAGCTTTACAGATGGGGCCTAACCAGTGTCTTGTAAAGAGGATTATTACCTCCCTCTTCCAACTTGATACCCCTACTAATACACCCTAACATCCCTAGCCTTATCTACTGCTTTAGTTGTCTGCTTAGATGATTTCAGGTAGTTGGTGATGATGATGCCAGGTCTCTTTCTTCCCTTGTGTCTGCCAGCAACTCCCTCCCAGCCTGTAGGTGGCTTCAGGGTTTCTCTTCCCTATGTGCATGATCTTGCACTTCTTTTCATTAAACCCCAGTTGCCACTCTTCCGACCATTTTGCTAGTTTATCCAGATCTCTTCTCATTCTGCCCACCCATCTGGATCATCTACTGTGTTGCAAATCTTGGTATCCTCTGCAAACAGACAAACCTTACCCTCAGTCCATCTGCAATGTTACCGATGAAGATATTGAAGAGGACTGGCCCTAGGACTGATCCTGAGGAACCCCACTTGTGACTTGCATCTTTTCTGACTCTATACCATTTACCACCACTCTGTTTTCTGCCAGTCAACCAGTTTGCTACCCACTTGACCAACTTCTGACCCACCCTGAACCTACCCAACTTATTAATCAATCTTCTATGTGGAATAGCATCAAGCTTTGCTGAAGTCAAGGTAGGCAGCATCAACTGCCCCCTTGGTCCACCACTCTCTGTTTGCCAGTCAAAGAAATCTATTGAATTAGTTTGACAGGACCTTCCTTTTGTAAACCCTTGCTCTCTTGGATCCTGTGCTCCTATGGATTCAGGTGTTGCACTATCCTTTCCTTAAGGTGCCTCCATAATCTTGCCCACTACGGAGTAAGACTGACTGGTCTGTAGTTCCTGCTACCACTCTCGTGGAGCCTTCTGCCACAGCTTTCGGCTGGGACAGTGGCTATGCGCTCTGGACATGCAGGATGCTTACCTGCATATCCCCATATACCCTTCCACCGAAATTCCTTCAGCTTTGCTTTCGTGGGACCACTACCAATTCAAGGCCCTCCCATCTGATCTTTCCTTGGCCCCAGTATTTGCAAATGCCTGTCATGGTAGTGGCCACCTGCATCATGGGGTTCAGGTATTACCATACCTGGACGATTGGTTCCTAGCTGACCTCGTCCAGGAGTTACTCCTGCACTCCCTTCGCCACCCTGCAGGTTTTACCAGCTTGAAAATCTCCATCAACCAGGCCAAGTCCCGCTGGTCCCATGCCAACGCCTCAATTTATAGGGGCGATTCTGGACACGACCACGGCAAAGCCTTCTTGCCTCCGGACAGGGTAGACACCCTTCAGAATCAGGCTAGTCTTCTCTCCGGTCATGGAGAGGTTGGAGCCAGGTCAGACCTCTACCTCCCTTGGGCTAATGGCAGCTGCCATTCCGACAGTCCCGTTCACTCGGCTTCATGAGGATCTCTGGTGGACATTTCGGTCTCAATGGGACCAAACCAGGGACAATCTAGACCAAGAGGTACTAGTATCAGATTCCATGATCAGGGACTTGCAGTGGTGGATGGTTCAGGAGAACCTGTGCCTGGGAGTTCATTTCTGCATCGATCCACCCTCCCAGGCGTTGACAATGGGCGTGTCTGGAGAAGGCTGGGGTGCCCAACTGGGGTCTCACAGTACTCGGGGCAGCTGGTCCAAGTTCCGAACAAAACCTGCCGTAAATGTGCTCGAACTGAGAGCAGTTCTTTATGCCCTTCAGGCTCTACTCTCCTTCATCCTCCTGGTCATCTCATACAGTCGGACAACATGTCGTAGTCTGGTACCTCAACAAGCAGGGAGGAATGCGTTCCTACCCTCTGTGCGGAAGCGATGAGAGTCTGGCATTGGGCAGCCCAGCATCACCTTCACTGACCACGGTTCATGTTCCGTGAGTGGAAACACACTGGCAGACCAACTCAGTCGGTCCTCAGCCAGGTCCACGAATAGGAGCAGGATCAAGAAGTTGTAAATAACACCTTTCAGTGATAGGGGAACACCTGAGATAGACCACTTTGCCTCTCCCAAAATGCAAAACTTCCAACATTCTCTAGCTCGCTCCAGGGCGAGACCTTTTGGTGGGAGACACTGTCTCGCGGTTGGAGGGACAGATGCGTTTATGCCTTCCCTCCCATTCCTTTAATCCCGAGGGTCCTGAACAAACTCTGATCGGAGGAGCTCGAATGATTCTCATTGTTCCTTTCTGGCCTAGGCAAGCTTGGTTCTCTCTTCTACAACAGTTTTCAGAGGAACCTCCACTTCCTCTGTCGCAGCAGTTGTTGACCCAGGATCAGGGGCCCTTTTTTCATCTAGGTCTCACATCCCTTCATCTCCATGCATGGCTCCTGCAGACATAGCTAAAGCCCGCTTTGGCGTCTCTCCTTAATAGCAGACATTTTGGTGGAGCCTGGAAGCCTTCCGAGGGCCACCTACCCTATGAAGTGGAAGCTATTTTCTATTTGGGCAAACTCGAGACTAAGCCTTTCTCTTGCCTAGTTAATAAAGTCCTGGACTACATGCATCACCTCTTTGATCTGTCTCAGCCATTCCTTGTTGAAAGTCCACATGGCAGCTATCTCAGCCTACCGTATTCCTTTGGAGACAGGACTTTTGCACAGTTGAAGTCTCTAAGACTTTCCTTAGAGGGTTCTCCTTTTGAGACCCCCACATCCACATTCCTGCCCTCCTTGGGACTTGAATTTTGTGCTGGAAGGCTTACTCTGCCTCGCTTGAGCCAGCAGCTACAGCAGATTTGAGGTTCCTTTCTTGGAAGACACTCTTCCTAGTGGCCCGATTACTTCTGCTCAGCACATTTCCGAGCTCGGCCTTGATGTGCAAAATCCCGTACTTATTTTCCACAAGGATGTGTGGCTGTATGCACCTACCTAAGTTTCTTCCTAAGGTGGTGGCTGAAGCTATGCTGAATTAATCTGTAGAGCTACCCGCTTTCTTTCTGCAACACTCCAATCAGGGGGTACCTCTTGCATACTTTGGATGTTCAGAATTTTTGAATATATCAGAAAAACCTGTGAGCCTGGTTTCAGAAATTGTACAGTGTGTGTAGAGGTGTTTGCCAAGGCAGATGAGCACACTCCATGTGTAGCCTGCCTGGGTTATGGACACCTAAAAGCTGATTGTAAAATTTGCAAGACCTTTCCTGAGAACGCTGAAAACATTTGGAAGGCTTAAAAAAGTTGCCTCCACCTAAGGTTTCCCTCAGGCTCTGACCAGCCGACACCCTTTTTCCTGTGGGTGAAACCACAGCAACTGCTACCTCTACCCTGATCTCGAATACCCAAGGTCCTTGGAAAAGGCCTGCTGAACCGACTGACTTGCTGGTTGCTTTAAAGAAAACTAAGCACACAGAATCCCCTGCTGGACTCGTTTGGGGACTGTTACTGTAGCTATGCCTTCTCCAAGGAGATGCACAGGCCTTCAGAGTATACAGGCCTTAGGATATTGCCTGCTGGCCAGCAGGCATCGGTTCAGACTCAACCAGACAACCCTCTGCCCAGTCTTCCTTCCAAGAAGAAAGTGGAGGAATAGAGGAGAGTGAAGGGGAGCCTGTCGAGCCTGAAGTCTCTGTCCTGAACAAGAAGTTTGGCTCCACCCCAGGGCTTCAGAGGGATTACTCATCCCACTTCACTTTTGTCAGAAGGATGGTGGATGCCTTTGACATAACCACCACCAGTAATAGAGGATGAGGAGGAAGCAGAATATTTAGAGATGATGGATCTTATACCCACTAAAAACTATTGCTTCCTTTAATCCTACAAACTCCTAGTTATGTCCCTCCTTAGACAAGAGGTTGGACAAAAATACCAGCTGGACAGGGAGAAGGCTGACTTTTATTCTCCACCCTGACCACCAGAGGGTTGTACCACCTGCTGCAGCCTGTGACAGGGCAAGTACCTCTGGCATCTCATCCCCTGGAGAAAGAGTCCAGAAAAATTGACAGCATGGGCTATGGCAGACAAAGCCCCAGCTGGTCTCTCAGCTGATTTAGGTAAGACTGCTGGTTTGGCTTGAGGCAGCCAAATAAATACCAGTTTCAGATGGCAAGACACTGATACTGCTGCCAGGTGGATGGCAAATACTCACAAAGGAGGTTTGCCTGGCTAAGAGCCACAAACCTCACTCGATACACAATCCAAGGCTTTGAACTTTCCTGTTTGGTCATTCCCTGTTTGGACAGAAGACAGGGCTTACATGAAAAAGGTGGATGAATACAAGCCACCTATAAAAGCAACTCTGCTAAAGAAAGGGCCTCTCCTCCACTAGGCCCTATGGAAGGGAGGCAGGGTAGATCTTTCCACAGCTGGCCTTTTATCAGGCATGGCTGTACTCCCAGTTCAGCAGTACCACACAGCAGGGGTAGAAGGGGATCCAGGCGTGGCTCCTGTACCAGCACAAGCAAAACAAGACCCTGACATGTTTTCCCAGGCCGCCTTCTCACTACCAGTAGGGGCAAGCTGGCTCACTTTTCCAGGCTTGGCAACAGATCACCACAGACAAAGTGGGTCTTGGAGGTAGTGAGTCAGGTTTATCCCTAAGTTTCACATTCCTCCCACTTTAAGAACCATTGTGTTCAAGTCAGCTTCCAATGCAGAAAAGAAGCTACTGGAAAAGGAGGTACAAAACCTGCTGTTAAAGCGGTAGAACCTTGCCTCTTAAACAAAAAGGAAAGGATTTTATTCAAGATACTTCCTGCTAACAAAGAAAAATTGGGAATGGCGGCCTATCTTAGACCTGGGGTACTAAACAGGCACTTAATAAAGCCAAGGTTCAAAATGATAACCCTGGCATTGATTCTGCCAACACTCCAAAGGGAGAGTGGTTGGCATCTCTGGACGTAAAGATGCTTATTTGCACATCCCCATAAGGGACTCTCACAGAAAATACCTCTGGTTCAGACTCCTTCATGTCATTACCAGATCTTACTTTGAGAGGGTTCCTGCAGTAGGTCATTACATGTAGGACTAGCGCTACCTGGCATCAGGACCGCACTGCAAACTTCTCCAGCAGTTCCTGGCTGGGGACTGCCCACCAACATCATATGACTGAAGTCAGGTAAACCCTATGTAGGGCGGTCCCACACCCACCCTGCAGTTCCTTTCCGCCCGTCATCATGTGCATGGTACCTGCGTAAACTGCCCAGCCGATCGCCATTAATTCGCTTTCTTAATCATGTTTATTCAGTAGTTTTTGCTTTTTCTCTGTCTATATTTTCTCCACCTCAAGTGTGAGGATTCGCCAGACCAGATCCGCACAAAGATTGCCATTACAAGTGGCTTCTGTGCCTAGGCCTGGACCACAACACATAACTTGCCCAGACTGCCAGCTCTTCCAGCCCGCCTACTTGCAGCGGAGGCAGCAGGCTCTGGGAGCCCACTTTTTAAAAGTCGGCTCGAAAAGAAATGGGCGACTTCAGAGTCCGCATCTTCCCTTCTCCAGATAAGAAGAAACATAAAGAGAAACACCGGGGGCTCAAGAGGATGGATCCGGCCTGACTCTGGTAGTCCCTATGAGCACGGCCTCTCCTGCCGCCTCCAGTGCTCACAGTTCAGGCTGCATCCAGGGACACTCCAGGACTCTGCTCCCGATCTCTGCGATAAGTCAGCTGTCAGCTCCTCGGTGGTAAGCCCTGCAGCGCCGGTACATCTGTCGGCTCCTCTGGAGACTGCCTGGCCTCAATAAGCAACTTCCCTATCCTAATAGGCCGCCCAGACTCTGATGTCAGCAAGGGTTCTGCCCTTTCTAGCCTGGCCCTGATGTCTGGTAAGGCGGACACCTCTGGCCCGCCCAGATGCTGCTCGCCTGGCAGGGGACTTTTGTTGTTACACCTGACTTCTGGTCAAGCCCAGGAAGACTGCTTGTCTTCCCCGTTCTCCTCCCCTTCAGAGTGGCCCGGCTTCACTTCCGCCCACCCGGGAGAAGCGGCGAGGAACAGCTGGATGTGGAACACTCTCCGGCTTCCATTCCTCGCCGCCTGAAGGGTCTCTGGTAAGGAGGTTCCTCCGTCAGCGTCAATTCTGACCACGGAGGCACCTCCTGGCCCTTTGGAGTGGATCCCTTTGGCTCCTATGTCAGCTGGGCCAGATCTTGCTACTCCTTGAGGCCTGCGAGGCATGCCCCTCCGATGTCTAAGCCTTTGATTACGCGGGGCCCTCCGCCTGAGCCTGATGCCTGTGTCTGTTTCAGACTCTGTCCTGATGTGGGAGCCCCTGCATCTGGTCCCAGTGCCAGCCCCCACCGATGCTGGATCAGTTTGGCTGGGCCCGGTGGCGCCAGTTCCAGCGTCTGTGGTCCTGACATCAGTCTTCCCGATGCCTCGCAGTCTCCCATTTACCGCGGGGCATCCATCGACACCCCGGCGTCAGGGTCTCTGGCGTTTGGGCATTTCAAGACTCTTTCCTGTCCTGATTACGCTCGGGGTTCTCTCTGGACCTTCTCCCGGCAGGTCAACGCAGACTGGATTTTTCTTTGGGGCGTCACTACCGGGCTACCCCTTACGTGCCCTGGGTACTCTCATCCTTTTGCAGGAAACCATGGGTATCACTATCCCACCCACCCATGTTCTTGCTGCTCCTCCTCCTCCTCCACCCCCTCAGGCTTGACCAGGGATTTCCAGGCAGCTTATACAGTCCTGGTGGAAGGAGGCTTGGACAGAGTTGATCACTAACCTAGAGTAGTCTCCCATCACCTGTGCAGTCTCTTCTCGGGTCTTCATCCCCACAGAGCTCCATCCACTCTGTCTTCCAGATTTTGAGACCCAAGAGGACCATTTGGATTCAGGGAGGATTCTTGGATGGATCATCCGACCATCAGTCTCAGGTCCCTAAAGGCAAGGCCTCTCCCAAGTCTCTCCCAGGACTCCTTCCTTTCGGATCTTTTGAAGTCCATCCAAGAACTTTATAACTGGGAGACAGAGGAACAGGATCCAATGAGAAAAAGGCTCTTGACACCTTGACCTTAGGTCCTTTTCCCGATCCCAGTTCCTCCCTGGATAGGACCTCACGAGGACCCTACCACTACCATCTGGCAACTGCCTTGTTCCATCCCAACTGTGCCTGAAAAGGCAGACAATCTACCTGGGCCTGAGGGTGCTCCTTGTGGATGTGCACCCCAAGGCAGACTTCTTCTCGTGACAGAGAGTCTAGGCAGACTGACCAGCACGGTAAGAGATCTGTTCATTAGCCACGTGGCGCTTATGCTCCCTTAATTATGTAGCCCACATGGTCTTTCCAGAAGGCCAACCCTAGCCAAGCTTGAGGCCTGTATCCCATCCTTGCATCCCTCATATCTCAAGGAGGAACTAGCCAAGGACATTCGCCTGTCCAAATCTCATGCAGGCATGCTCTTTGGGCCACCTATGACTCTGTTGATTGGTGGCCCGTGCCTCAGCGACCACTGTCTCCCTTCGGCTGCATGCTTGGCCCGCATTTCTGGTCTACCAGCGGCGTCCCAACTGCGATACAAGACATCCCCTTCCGGGACTCTGCTTTTGGGAGACACCAAGATATCATTCGTGCCTTCAGGACCGAGGTCAGGCTCTTGGGTCCATCAGGTCCGGTGTATCAGTCAGGCACGCGGGGTCAGCAGCACTTTCAGAAATGGACTAGGAGGCAGGGCAAGCAAGGGCCATGGGCACCTGCTTCTCTTCCCTTTCTGCCTCCAAGACTCTGAAATGTTCAGGGGTCCTCCCTGCCCATCCAGCCACCTCCTGACCCCTGTCCCTGTCTCCTCCTCCGCTCCAGAGCGAGGCAGTGGGGGGAGGTTTGCCCGCCACATGCAGTAATGGCAGGGCATCACCTCTGATGCTTGAGTCCTGCAACTCATGTCCCAAGGGCACACTTTGAAGTTTCTGGAAACTCCTTCGAGGTCTCCACCGCAAAGGTCGTCATACTCCCCAAACCAGGCAATTCTTATAAGGGAGGAAGTTCAGGCTCTGTTACAAAAGCGGCAATAGAACCGGGACCTCTTCATCACAGAGGGTGGGTTTTTACTTCCGCTTTTCCTGGTTCAAAAGACTGGCAACCTATGACCCATACTGTACCTCAGCAGACTCAACCTGGTTGTCTAGTACAAGAAATTCAGGATGTTGACCCTCCAGAGCCTTGCCTCTGCTCCAGGAGGTTCACTGGTTGTGTGCACTGGATATGCAGGGATGCCTACCTGCACGTTCAGTATTTCCCAGTCACCGCTGCTGCTTAGCTTTGTTTTCAGGAGCACTTCCAATTTCAGGCCCTCCTTTGTTCTTTCCTCAGCACCCAAGGTTTTTCAAGTGCCTTGCAGTGGTAGCTGCAGCCTTGAGGCGCCAAGGCATTGCTATCTTCCCCTACCTGGATGATTGACTGATCTCAGCCTCATCCAGGGACACTCTTTGAAGGCCCTTTCCTCGTACCCTGGACTTGTTTTCCCACTTGAGGATCACTGTCAATATCCCCAAATCTACTCTGACTCCCTCTGAGGCGCCAGTTCATTGGAGTGGTGCTGGATACCGTCCAGGGCAAGGCTTTCCTTCCTTTAGACAAGGTGGACACTCTTCTCAAGCAGGCTACTTTGGTAGCCTCCAGTTTTCTCCCAGCCGGGAAGTACTCCCATCTGCTGGGTTTGGTGGCGGCCTTCATCTCCACGGTTCCCCTAGCAAGGCTCCATGAGGATTGCTCAGTGGACCTTGCGGGTGCAGTGGGATCAGTTCCAAGATTGATCTGGACCACCCGGTCCTGATCTCCACTGCTCTCAAGAGGGACTTGTGGTGGTGGAGGGATACCTTGAACCTGACCCTAGGTCTTCTGTATCGAGGCCCGTTTCCCTCGCCGTGTTAACCACAGATGCCTCCAATCTGGGTTGGGGGCCTCGTCAGAGGGACCACCAAGATCTGGTACTATGGTCCAACTTAGAGATGTCTCTGCATATCAGTGTTCTGGAGATGAGCAGTCTTATGCGCTGTCAGGCTTTCCAGTCTGTTTCTCCACAGGGGATTACTGCTAGTTCAGATAGCAGGAGAGCACTCGATCGTACCCCCTCTGTGGGGAGGCAATGAGTGTGGAACAGGAGCAGTCCAACACGGCCAATTCTGACAGCCTTGCATGTTCCAAGGTACAAAGCGTCCTGGCGGACAGCCTTGGCACATCTTACACCTCGCTCACAGAACGGGAACTAAATCAGGAAGTGACAGATTCACTGTTTCAGAGATGAGGCGACCAGAACTAGACCTTTTGCCTCTCCATCCAACATAAAACCTTCCAGTTTTTGCTCAGTCGTTCAGGGCATGGTGCTTTCTGGACGATGCATTAGCTCTCTCTTGGACAGAAATTTTATCGCTTACCCCATTTTCCATTCTTCAGAGGGTGCTCCTCAAATTCCAGGCAGAAGGGGATCAAATTATTCTGATTGCCCCTCTCTGGCCGAGGCAAATATGGTTCCACTTCTACCGCAGCTGGCGAGGGAACCTCCAGTTCCGCTTCCATTGGTGCACAACCTTCTCACTCAGGATCACAGCTGGCTTCCTGTAGTAGGTCATATTTTTCTCCTCCTTCCCCAAATTTCATTTGGGACTCAAGACTCTGTTTCCTTCTCCTGTCTTTCCTTTAGGAACTCCGGTGGGAGAACTTGAGGGTGGGCATGGGGACCGCCCACTATATAGGGTCACCTTGACGTCAGATGGGCGCCTCCCGCCAGGCATTGCTGGAAACATTTTCTGTGCAGTCCTGATGCGGTGCTGCTAGTCCTACATGTAATGACCTACTTCAGGAACCTCTCTTGATCTACTGGTATGGTAAGTTCTTGCGTGACTGTACTTTCTTAACCCTACCTCTGGGTCTCACTTTGGCTCAAGAGTGCTCACAAAGTGCCTGGCAGTGGTTATGGCACACCTACAAAGGTTAGTTGTTAGTTTTCCTGTACCTAGATGACTGGTTGGTGGTAGGAAAGTCACCACAACAGATAAGGGAACATTTGCAGCTCACAGGGCTCTTAGTCCCTGGGGTTTCTGATAAATCTCTAAAAGTCTGTCCTTCTCCTGCACAAGTACTGCAGTTCATAGAAGCAGAACTAAATACTCAGGAGGGCAAAGTCTTGCCTGCCTCTGGACAGGGTAAGAAGTATTCTGCTGATTGCAGGCTCCTTTAGCCTGAACAAACCAAAAACTGTAAGACCATTTCTACAGCTCCTGGACCACATGGCAGCAGGCACAGTCCTGGGGTCCAGGTTCCAGATGAGACATTCAGTTCCACCTCAGGGCACACGGTGTCAAAGGAGATCCTCTCTCAAAGCTGATTCCAGTAACAGAAATGTTGCTTCAGGCCCTTCAGTGGTGGAAAGAAACCAACCTAAGGGAGGGGTTCCTTTTCAGCAGGAGTCCCCATCAGTGGTTCTCACAACAGATGCATCATTACTAGGTGGCGTGCCCATCTAGGGGATCACACCACCCACGCACATGGTCAAGTGCAGAGTCACTCCAGCATCTAAATCTGTTGGAGCTCAGAGCAGTGTTGTTGGCAATAAAGTCCTTTACACCACTAGTGCAGGGGAGGGTGGTACAGGTCAGAACAGACAATACCACCACAATGTTGTATTACATAAACAAGCAGGGAGGGACAATTGCAGGCCCTCTCTGCACAGAAGCTATGAAAATATGGAGCCTGGACTACTCTCTAGAGTCTCCTTCAAGCCATTCATCTGCCAGGCAAGGAAAATACCCTAGTAGATGCTCTGATTCAGATCAACCAGGTCCATCACGAATGGGCCTTGACCAGACAGGTGGTGGGAGTGTACTTCAGAAGATGGGATACCCCAGAGATGGATCTCTTTGCATCCCGAACCACCACTATCTGCCACAGTACTGTTGCAGACCTCCAGCTTTGGGAACAATCCCCTGGATGCTTTGGCTCTGAATTGGTCAGTGAGGCACCTGTATGCTTCAGCTCCTTCTCTCTGGTGTACAGTGTGTTGCTCAAGCTCAGGTCCCAGCCAGCATCGCTGATCTTGACAGCACCAGACTGGGCCAGGCAGCCATGGTAGTGTCTGTTGCTCTCCATGTCTGTGCGAAACAATATATTTTCCTCGGAGGCACAACCTCTTGACCTCCAGTCAAGGGAGGGCTCTGTGCCCGAACCTCAGATCCCTCTGGCTCAAGGCATGGGTCTTGAGGACCTAGAGTATGCAGGCTTGCATGTCTCTGAAAGTGTTCTGGACATTTTAAAGGGTACAGAAAACCTTCCACCAAGAAAACCTATGCTTCAAAATGGAAAAGGTTTTCCATTTGGTGCAACACCAAGGATGTGGTGCCAGTACAAGCAGGGGTTCCAGTTGTACTGGACTACCTTACCTGTCTGCATTCCCTGGGCCTGTAGTCCACTACTTTAAAGGTCCATCTAGCTGCAGCATCTGCTTATTATATCTCAGCTGGACAGAATGTTTCTGTGGCACTGAACCCTATTTTCAAGAGGTTCTTTAAAGGTCTAGCCCATTTGCACCCCTCACAGGGAACGGTGCCAGCCTGGGACTTAAGCGTGTGTATAGCCAAGCTCATGGCGCACCCCACCCTTTGAGCCTATGTCTTCAGCTCATTTGAAGTCGTCACATGAAAAAGTTTTCTAGTGGCAATGACTTCTGCCAGAGGGATCAGTGAGCTCCAGGCACTCTCGTTGATCGGGTCTACATTTCCTTCCACAAGGACAAAGTGGTCCTGTGAACAAATAGGAAATTTCTTCCTAAAGTGTTCTCTGATTTCTGTTTGAATCAGTCCATTACCCTACCTGACTTTTTTTTTTTTTTTACTGAGCATTCTAGTTCAGGTGAACACGAGACTACACAGTCTTGATGTCAGGAGAGCTCTTGGCTACTGACTGTCACTAAAGCCTATAGTCAGGACAGAAACAAATGTTCCTGATTTATGGGGATGTGGGAAGAGGGCACCGGCATCTAAAAGGTCCAGTTCTTGCTGGATAGTACAGTGTATCCAGTTCTGTTACTCAGAGGCTGGTAAGGAGCTCCCAGCAGGGCTGAGGGCCCACTCCACAAGGGGTACAGCTCCTACTATAGCAGCTGCCAGGATGTCCCATTGGTGGACATCTGTAAGCGGCTACCTGGAGAACAGTACACACCTTCACGAACATTATAGCCTGGACACCAGGCTAGAGGTGATGCCAGGATTGGCACAGTAGTCCTGTAGTCTATTTCCAAAGTAGGTTCTGTGCCCACCTCCAAAGGTACTGCTTTTTAGTCTACATAGTTAAGAATATTGGAGTATTAGTGGGTTAAGAAGAAAACATTGCTTACCATAGTAATCTTGTTTCTTCCAGGGGATACTCCAATATTCCTCTTCCCCACCCTGCCTCCCTTCTAGAACCAGTGACCTCTGCATGCCATACTATGTAACCAGGGATAGGAGTGCCATACTCTGGCATATATGTTTTAAACTGTGTGTGCATCGTTTTTCCCCTTCAGGTGATTCTGATATTCAGGGGTGTTTTGTGGTTATTCCCTCCTGTTGGAGGCTTTTGAGTATTGACTCTCGTCGTTGTTGTTATGATTATTATTATATAGGTTTTTTTCTTAGTGGGGCCCATCTTGTCAGGCATCCATGAAATCTGAGAGGTTAGAATGTAGGTAGTTAATAAGGGCAGCATTTGAAAAGTGTCAAGTGCCAAAAGTGTTCCATCATTAGCATAACGTTTCATCTCTCTGGGCAGATCTGACTTAAGGCATACTGCATAGAGTTGATTCTTACCAAGAATCCACTAATCTCGTTAAGTTCGGCAGTGTTACTTTAAGACAACACTACCCCTGAGAGAATGGAACTATATGCAAATGATGTAACATTTGCCACATGCCATTTTTCTAAAGCTGCCCAGCTAACGACCAGTGTTCTAACTCCTCAGACTTTTCTCTCCGTCTGCAAGTCAGGCGCCCGGAGTTTCCTCTGTCGTTTCTGATGTTTTATTTCCTTCAAAAACTTAAATACGTTTAATTTATTTTCAGTTGCTGCCTAGTTTATTGTCTTGTAATATATATGGATAATTAAAATAATACCCCCAAATACATACAAAATCCCCTATAATACATGGCCCCAACGCAACAATACCATCGATGGAACTCAATAATACTATCGTTGAGATCTCGTAATACCTCGATGGAAGATCTCAACGATAGTATTATTACAAACTCACAACAAGCATAACCCCACGGACAACTTCGAGCAGCTTTCACTGACCACGAGCGGCTTTTACTGTAACTGCCACATACAGTAAGCCGACTACTCATTCACATTGCGGTAACCGTCTGAGGAAAAATCTCTCTCTCAAAAGAATAAAACCTGTCAGAAGAAAGGAAAAAGTTTATTAAAGAGCAAGAAAACATAAACACTGTCAAAAAGCGGCTTTCGACCTACGGCTGCTTCAAAACCACCTAAGCAAAATAGGTGAGTGCAGAGAAATACAGGCAATTCTCACAGAAGAACTAGACACCATACTAGCAGATTTCTTATTTAAATTAAAAACAAGGACGGCACACAATGAGCCCAGCACCATACTGGGAATCCTAGGCAGTGTTTACCGTCACCTGTGTAAAATAAATTATCCGGAATCAATTTTTCAAAGCTCTACATCAGTCTTTAAAGAAACATTCAAAACCCTAACTGCCAAGCAAAATATTTAAAAAAAAAAAAACCAAAAAACAAAAAAAAAAACAAACATGGGAATGGGCAACAGACGAGGCAAGCTCAATCCTTGACGGACAATGACATCAGTTTGCTTTACAGCAGTGGCACTTTAGGGCTTGACATCCCAACTAGCCTGCTGCATGTTATTTTTTAACATAGGCCTCCACTTTGCCTTAAGAACAAATGAGCAGTACCAACTAAGATGGGGTGACATAGTCCCAAGAACAAACAGTGAAGGAAAAGAGTATCTCGAGTATCATGAAAGACAAACAAAAATTCGCACAGGCACAAACCTATGAGATATTGGGTCTGTCCCACCAAGACATTACAAAAGCGAACTTTGTCCAGAGCAAGATACACTCACTGCCTACCACCTATATGCATCTAAAGACCCCTAACATGAACACACCTGATGCACCTTTTATCTAACCCCAAGCGTAAGACTAAAGCCAACAAGCTACTGGTACAGATCTGTGACCATTGGCGAAAACAAAATACGTTCCATAATGAAACTCTTGCAGCAGTCGGCTGGACTACCCCAGACAAGAGAATCACGAATCACTCAACTGCATAAACTACGATCAAAAGTTAATTGATTCAAATGTCCTCCAACTGGCGTAGCACAAGTCTCTGTACAAAAACATCCAGAGCATAAACAGTTACAGTACCTTATCTGAGGCAAAACAAATGAAAATATGCTCCATCCTTTCCGGTGACCGACAATCAGCAACCACACTGAAAGAAGCAGAAATCCCCACACGACCACTTCCTCTGCTGCAACTTCCTCCATAATGCAACTTCCTCAGCAAGAATCAGTCGCACAGCAGCCACCCAGCAAAAGTGCTCAATTTTCCACCACAACAGGAAACATCTTTGGATCGCACTAGCAACTTCTTTGGGAGCGTAACAATAAGCATTAAAAATCTCCTCAGGCTACAAAAAAAGCTCGTGATGTACTCCGACTCCGAGTAGCTCTCCGCACTAAGTGTCACTCGTTCCACAACAACAAAAAAAGAAAAATTATCACTGTTTTGTTTGCAGTTTCTTTAACACTGCTCACTTTTCTTTGTTAAAGTTTTCAAAAGTTCTCCAAGTTGCGCAATCATTGGCTTTCTCCGTGACAAAATTACCTCACCACCAACTCAACCCACCATTCCTGACTATTGCAAAGGTAAGAACTACAATTTCCTCGCATCCACATATTACAAAAAATAACAAATGCATTCTGGTGTTACAAGGCATTAATTCATTTAGAGGATCTGGGGCACTTAAAACCTCTCGACAGCTCTGCCCCCAGATCCTCTCGATGAATTACTGCCTTGTAATACACCAGAATGCATCTATTATTCTATTTGTAATATATGGATAATTAAAATAATACCCCAAAATGCATACAAAATCCCTATAATACATACGCCAAGCATAATAATACCATCGATGGAACTCAATAATACTATCGTTGAGATTTTTAGTTTTAAATTCCATTTTTAGTGATTAATCGGTTCCTCTCAGTTTACTTGAAACCGGGAGGAACCGAGGTTGTTTATTTTAATCAGAACCTTCGACTGTACTGCCTGCTTTTTCAGTATTTTTCTATTAAATGCTATTTTTGAACAGAGTTTATTGGTGTCTTTTCCCTGGTTCCCGGTTTCTGAACTGGCCGCAACCGAGAGGTTTTGAATTTTACTCAGTTCTTGACAGCCACAACCTTCAAATTAAATTAATGGTTTGCGGTTCCTGTTTTCTGTAGCGTTCTTAAAATGTTAGAAAAGCCTAAGGGAAAACAGGACTCGGGGTTCAAAATTGTTAAAAATATGCAGAGGTGTTTGCCAAGGCAGACAACAGTGACTTTTGTGTTGTCTGTCTTGGACAAGATCTCTATGGTTGTGATCTTTGCAGTCCTTTCCCAAAGGCAGCTTGAAAATCGTCAGGAAAGGCTACAAAAGACTTGAAAAGGGTGCCATGGGCTCTGACCAGTCCATTCCCTTTAAAAATGTCTGAAATTGCTAGAGCCTCTTGTACCACTCTAATGCGGGTGAAGCTCTAATAAAAGAGGCATTGAGCCAGCTAAATTGCGGTGCCTGCCAAAGTTGAGAAAGACTAAGCACATTGAGGTCCCTGCTGGGAACCAAAGAGCTGTGATAGTCAGTACTGGCTGAATACTTTGCAGAGGAATCCTAACACAGTGCCAGACCTGGTTGAAATTGCCAGAATGGGCCTAGAGCTTCAAAATTCCAATTTCAAATGGCAGCTGATACCAACGATACTGGTGCTAGATGAATAGCTGGTACAATAGCCCTCAGGAGGTTTGCCTGGCTCAGGGCAACTAACCTGACTCTGGATACCCAGGCCAGTGTCATGGATTTCCGTGTGGAAAGCGGTTCACTCTTTGAGCAAAGTGAGGCTTACTTGAAAAGGTGGATACTTACAAAACCACTTTCAAAGCACAGCTAAAGAAAACCTTCATGAACCTTCTAAGCGGTTGGAAGGGAGGTAGAGGTAGGGCATGAGCAGCAGACCTTTCTTCAGTCCAAGGCTGCCCACAGCATATGCAGTACCGTACAGACAAGGGTAGGGGCAAAGGGGTCTCAGGCAGGGCTCCCAGGCTGGACAAGTCCAGCCACAACATGAATGGTTCTCTGGTCCTCAGCAGTGGGACTTACTGCTTTTATACCTGGTAATCCAGGTTTGAAAAGGGTCACATTGGCAATAACTCTGCCAGCATTGTGTTAACAAGCTGGGCTTCTTAAACCTGAGGAACTTACTTCCTCATTCCCATAGGAACCTTTGAGAGTCCCCAAGCTCCAGTTTCTCTTCAACTCCAACACTCCTTTGCAGGGTTTGTTTTGGTGTGAGGTTTTGGGACAGTTGGCACAGCTTTAATTTAGTCCCACCTTTTATTTTCATTTGGGCACTCCAATAATGGTTTTCAGCTGCTGTTTCTGAATTTAGTTGGGTTTAACATTATGACCCATTCCTGGGCTCTGCTGATGCTTCATATAAATCAATATCTGAAATGAGCCCTGCCTTTGGTTAGTGTTGATGGTTCGCCCACAAGAAAACTGAGTGGATCAGTTTTTTTTTTAAACCCCTAGCTGGATGACTGGCTAGTGATGGGAGACTTCCCCATCAAGTAAGGATCACTTCAGGATCCCTTAAAAACAAAACAAAAATAAAAAATCCATTCTGATCCCTGTGCAGCCACTGCATTTCTTAGACAAACTAAGTACCATCGTGGGAAGGGCTTCTCTACCCAGGCAAGCTGCACCAAAGCAGTGCCTACATCCCCTGGACTACCTGGCTTCAGCAACAGGTACTTTCTTGGACCACAGTTTTCAGATAAGACACTTATGCTCCCTCCGAGCCACATGGTACCAGCTAAGGGACCCTTCCTCATAAGTAAGTACCCCTCCCACTGGGAGTCTCCATCTGTGCTCCTTAGGACAGCTGCATCTTCACTGGTGGTTTACCCATCTATGAGGGTTCATCACTCACAGTCCTTAAGAGTTGCTACAACGCATAAGCCGGACAGAGCTAGAGGCAGTGCTTCTAGTCCTGCAAACCCTTTGTCCCTCTAACTTTGGGAGGGTGATACAACTCTGCCAGATACCACCATACTGCACTACATCATTAGACATGGAGAGACAAGATCCTCTCCTGCTCCACATGGACAATGAATATGGAGCCCACCTACTCTCCAGTGCCCCTACAGGTTACCTATCTGCCAGGAACAGACAGCACCTAGCAGATGACCCGAACAGGATAAATCTGGCTCATCACAAATGGGTCCAGAACAATAGATGCTGTTCAAGTATTTAGAAGGTGGCTCACCCCAGTGATAAATCTCTGTGCATCTGATGAGAATCATCACCTGCCTCCGTACCATTTTGGATCACCACACAGGGCACAGTACCCCTGGTTGCTCTGCGTCTGGGATGGGTTGGGGATGCATTTGGATGCTTTTCTCTTATTGTAGTCCTCAGACTGTGATCCTAGTCAGCAGCAGTGGTTCTGTTAGTACCGGTTTGGCCCGACAGCCACAGTATTTTCTACTGTTTCCCTTGTCTGTTGCCAAGCCTATATGCTCCTGCCCCCACGGATCGCAACCTGTTGACCTCTGACTGGGGGAGGCTCCATGTACACCAACCTGAGGTTCCTGGGTTTTAAGCTGGCCCTTTGGTATTTAGAGTATGCTGGTCTGCATCTCTTAGTGAGTGACCTGGGGGTTTTAATGGATCACAGAGAACCTGCTACTAAGAAAGCCTGTGTTGCAAAAGGAGAAGGCTTTTTATTTGGGCGTTCTACCAAGGGTATGGAATCAGCACATGACAGATATCCCAACTTGGTGGGATTACTTTACACACTAGCACTCAATGGTCTCAGCATTTGACCCTGTAGCTACACTGGTTTTCAGTGCCTGCTCATGTTCCTCCTGGGAAGGAAGTATCCTTGGCATTCATTCCAATCTTAATGTTTGTAGAAGCTGTTTTACCTGTATTCCCTCACAGGACACCAGTACCAGCTGGGACCAAACACCTGCATGGTTAAGCACATGCTCTCCCCTCTTGATACCAAGGTCTCATCAGACACGTAAGTGTATTAATTGGAGCAGTTTTTCCGGTGGGTCATTACTTCAGACTGAGGAATCGGTGAGAGCAAATGGGAGAATCTCTACCCAGACTTGTATCAAACTCCACTGAGACCAGTCTGTAACCTTACCGTCTCTTCACTGAGTATTCTTCCCTGGTGAACACGGACCATGCATTATTGGGGTACAAAGAAACCTTTGAATACCACATAAGTCATACCGAGGATCACAGGCAGGACGAGCATGTGCACTTCCTGACCTATGAAGATATGGGCAAAGGATATCCAGCGCCCAAAAGAACAGACTCTGGGGATAGTTCAGTGTAACCAGCCAACTAAACTGTAATAAAATGAGCTCCATTAGGGCTCAGAGCTCATTACACAAGGGGTACACCTGCCACTGTTGCAGCTGCCAGGGAGGTCCCCTGTTGAAAATCTGTACAGCAGCTACCTTGGAGCTGGCTACACCTTTGTAGGGCATTTCTTCCTGTACACCTGTCCAGTGATTGTCAGGTTTGGCACATCAGTTCTGCAGAGTCTTTCTTAAATGGTTCTATGCCCACCTCCAAAGGTACTGCTTCTTAGTCTACAGAAGTTAATAATAGTGGATTTCTGGGGTAAGAAAAAGTAATTAATTACTGTAGTAATCTTCTCTCTTCAGGGATCCACTAATATACTAACTTTCCACCCTTGCCTCCTTCTAGAACCAGAGACCTCTACATCCCTGACTGATTAATCAGCTCTGGGGCTGCCAGTTAATTTTGTTCTTTATCTTTCTTTAGCCCTGTTGGGCCCTTGTTCCCCCTTCTCAAGTGATTCTGACATTGAAGGGGGATTTGTTGACTCATTCACACCACAAGAATTCCACCACTTGTGCCCTGGATACTCTTAGCACTGCATCCTGGGCCTTTCTAAGTAAAATCAGTCCATAATCAGCATGCCACAAACAAATGTGAATACCTCTTGAACCGTAAGTGCTACACACAAAGTATCACAGTGGCAAAATTGTTCAGCACAACATTACCTTTCCAGTGGTGCTCACAATCGGTTGTAATCATTTTGGTTTTATTTTATGCTAGCTGAAACACCAAACGGCTGGCTTTTTTCAGATTTTTTCAAGGTGCTTAGGTGAGGCTTGAGACAAATGTCAGCCATTAACACCATACCTAAACAAATGCGAATAACTCCTAAAGTATATGTGGTAGACACAAAGTATCAGTGGCAGAATTGTGCAACACAGAATTACCTTTTTAACAGTGCTGTGCAATCAGTTGTAATCCATTTAGTTTTATTTTACACTAGCTGAAATACTAAGCAACCTTTTTTTTTTATTCAAGGTGCTAAGGTGAGGCTTGAGAGACAGATATCAGCCATGCACACCATACCTTAAATATAAAGAACTCCTAAAGTATACATGATGGACACAAAGTATCAAACAAAATTGTTCAGCACAAAGAAAAATTTACTCTCCATAGTAATGTTGTCTCTTCTAATGGAGTCTTGCTGTATTCTGACAATATGCAGTTGGCACCAGCAACATGAACTGCCCGGAGGAAGAGTTAACTCTATGCAGAAGCATAGAACATTGAGCTTTGGCTGTTTTCAAACCTCTGTCTCTGGTACTTACCAGTGTAACTGATCAGATTCTTACGAGCAAACTAACTAGTACACAAAGTGGAAATTGTTTACTTAAAGCTAAAGGCAACAATTTGGGCCCAGAAAGACTCTAGTCGAGAACCCAAGGAAAAAGGTAGTGACAAAATATATAAATATATATATATATATATATATATATATATATATATATATATATACACATACATACAGAACAGTAAAACTACCTCACCCTTAAGAGGAAGGGTACAAAGGTACGACACTGTACCTGCCAACCCACTTCCCAAAAACTAGGTTCTGAGAGGGAGGCAGAGGAGAGGTCAGAATACAGCAAGACTCCCATTAGAAGAAATATTACTAAGGTGAGTGATTTTTTTTTCTGCAAACATGAAATCTTGCTGTATTCTGACAATATGCAGACTACCAGTAGTCCCCTTCCCCACTGGAGGAGGGAATGCAGAACCTACTTTGGGAAACAAGCTTTGCAGTACTGCTGACCCCAAACGTAGCATCACTCCTAGCATGGATGTCCAGAGAGTAATGCTTGGTGAATGTATGGACTGTTTTCCAGGTGGCTGCTTTACTGATTTCTAACAGGGGTATAGCTCTGGCCGCAGCCAGAGTGGCAGCTATACTCCTAGTAGAGTGATCCCTCAGGTCTGGAGGGTGTTTTGCCCAATTTGTCATAGCAGAATTGTATACAAGAGACAATCCACCTGGCAATAGTCCTTTTAGTAGCAGGCTTACCTTTTCCACTTCACGTAAGTGAGAAACAATTGAAGAGAATCATGCCTGTGTGCCTTAGTATGCTCCATGTAGTAGCTAAGAGCTTTTTTTTTTAACCTAGTATTTATGCTCCTGACTACCTCGTCTCTCCCCCTCTCTGACATCCTCTGAACTGCTCTCCCTGGTCTGCTGGGATCTGCCCTAAAATTACCACAGATCCACAGTAATCAAGGCACCGGATAACCCCAGGCGTGAGGAGAGCACTCCCCGTACTCAACTTCCGAAAACCAACATGCTGAGATGCAGATCCTGTACAGCGGGGTCTGCTGTTGTGAGCCAGAGGCGAGCAGGAGGTGTAGTCGCCTGGGAGGCAGGTGGGTTTTTCCCTTGTTCTCCCTAGACATCGTGCAATGGAGGGTCAATGAGCTGGAAGGCTGCACCCCTGCCACCATCTGCCCAATGCCCATGATGCTGCTGCTCCACTACTGAACCTACCCAGGCTTCCCTAGATGGCGGTATAGCGATGGGAGCTTGCAGAGAACCCCCGGAGAAGAAGAGCAGCTGCTGGTGCTTCATTCTTCTCTCGGGCGCCCGGGCTCATCTCTGAAACCCGGTCGCCAGCATGTGCGAGGCATTGGCTACCCAGCACCCTCAACCTTCAGCGCCACCGGCCGGCCACCTAAGAACCCTTTTACATTCAAACTGTGTAACCTTCTTTCCCTGAAGAAGAATGGTCAGTGAAAAACACAGGAAGAGACAGACTGGTTCAGATGAAAATCTGACACCACTTTGGGTAAGAACCTCTTGTTGGTTCTTAGGATCACCTTATCCCTGGAAGGAAAGTAAGTCGGGCTCAACTGACTGGGCCTGTTGTAATTCACTAATCTGCCTGGCAGAAATAGCTTACCAGGAACACAGTTTTCCAGGTCAATACTTAAGCTCGGCCAAAGACAGAGATTGAAGGGTGGCTGCATAAGCTGAGCAATGCAGACATTAAGATCCCAAGCGGAGTAGGCTCTCAAAGGGAGGTTAATATGAGCCAGGCCTTTCAATAACTTACTGAAAACAGGATGAGATGCCAGGGAAGAGCCCTTCCTTGCTGAAAGGAATGCAGAGACAACTGCTAGGTGAACCTTCAGAGTTGCAGGCCTAAGGCCTAGGCTATTAAGGTGAACCAGATAATCTAAGGCTGTAGCAATATTTGTAGAATCAAGTAAAATGCCTTTCTGAGAACACCAAATGCTGAATATTTTCTATTTGGAATTATAAGTTTTTTGTTTTTTTTTTTTTAGTGGAAGGTTTCCTAGAAACCTTAAAGATATCAGAACTCCCTGAGAAAGATGCAGTCCTGCATATTCTAACTCTTCAAGAGCCAGGCCTTAAGGTTGAGACTAGAGATTGTAGTACCAGATCCTCCCTGAGAGGAGGTTAGAGATTGTATCTCTTGGGAAGAGACGGGGACATGACACTGCCAGAGACAGCAGCAGAGGATACCAAGGCTGTCTGGCCCAATCTGGAGCCACCAGTATCACTGTGCAGGGTTGCGATCTGATTTTGATCAGGGCTGTGAACAGCAGAGGAAGGCATAGAGAAACCTGCCTTCCAGTCCAGAATAAGAGCAGCCAAAGGAACAGTCCCCAGGACTGGAGGTCTGCAACAAAACAGAGGAAGTTGGCGATTGTCTGGGGCTGCAAAGAGATCTACTGTATCTGGAATGCCTCATCTGGTGAATATGACTTGTAGGATGTGAGGGTGCAGGGACCATTCTTGATGACCTTGGGAGATTCTGCTCGAGCATCTGCCAGTACATTGTCCTTTCCTGGGAGATGAATTGCTATCAGGGAAGTTTGAAGGGAATAGGCTACAGACCACAGTTTCATGGCCTCTGTACACAAGGCTGTGGACAGAGTGCCTCTTACTTGTTGATGTACCACATTGTGGTGGTGTTGTCTGTCCTGACCTGCATCACCTTGCCCTTGACTGATTCGAGGAGACCTGAAGGGCCAGAAAAACTGCCTGAGTTCCAGTAGATTGATATGAAGGAGAGACCCTTGTGGAGACCAAACCCCTGAGCCGTGAGGGCTCCCAAATGGGCTCCCCAGCCTAGGAGAGAAGCATCTGTAGTTAGGACTACTGAGGGACTTGAGAGAAATGGAACACCCTGTCTGAAGTTGTCCTGGTCCAGCCACCACTGGAGAGCTTGGACCAGAGTCTGAATCACTGGAATCAGTTTGGTGAGTCTCTTTTCTGAGAGACAAGGGACCATAGGTGGAACTGAAAGTCCCTCATCTGAAATCTGGCTCCTTGCACCACTACAGTGGAACTGCCATGTGGCCCAGGAGTTGAAGAAACTGCCTTGCTGGACGAGAGACCAGAGGTCGAAAAAGGAAGCAAGATCTATGAGGGCCTTTTACCCTTGCCAGAGGAGGAAGGCCTTTGCTTGGATAGTATCCAACTCTGTTCCTATGAAAGTAAGAAGTTGTACTGGTTAGGGAACAGACTTTGGGAGATTGAAGAAACCCCAGAAAACTTAGCAAATCTTGAGTGATTTTGAAGAGCTGACTTGACCTGGTTGGAGCACTGACCTACAATTAGTCAGTTGTCCAGATATGGGAAGATAAAGTTACCCTGCCTTCTGAGAAGGCAGCCACTTCTAAAGGCACTTTGTGAACACCCTTGGAGCCGATGTTAGGCGAAGGGCATGCTCTGAACTGATAATGGCCTGAAGGCAACTCGAACCTGAGGTACTTTCTGTGGGAGCACCTGATAGGCATCCTTGAGGTCCTGGGATGCTAGCCAGTCCCTGGCCTTAGAGAGGAAGAATCATTCCCAGAGTCACCATTTTGAATTTTAGCTTTGTGATGTGTTCGTTCAGATACCTTAAGACCAGGATGGGTTGCCACTTCTTGTCTTTTCGGGTAAGAAATACCTTGAGTACAGGCCTTTGCCCCTGTGCTGAATAAGAACTTTCTCTATGGCTCTGAGAGCCAGAAGAGAAGAAACCTCTGCTTCTAGAACAAGGGTCTCTGAGGTGGATGCATGTGGAAAAGACCTGGCCTCAGTTTGGAAACCTTTGAAGCTGAGGGCTAGTCTAGCTTATTACCTCCAGGATCCATGTGTCTGAAGTAACAGACTTCCACGCCTGGAAGTCGGCCAGCCTGCCTCTTACTGGAATGAGGTAGTTGACCCGGGCTGACACATCAGAGTGTCTGCTTGGCAGGAGCCTTGGACTGGGAAGAGGATGCAGCCCTGCTCATCCCCTCCTACCTCTCCCTCGAAAGAACCCCTCTGTGGGAAGGAAGAGGAAGCTTGAGCTTGGTAGAAAGGCCCGTGGAAAGACCTGCCCCTGCCCTAGACTGCTGCTTCTGAGGAGTGGCTTCCCCTCTCTGGCCTGTACACTCCTGTAGCTGGTCCTGTACTCATCCACTTTCTTCATGTAAGCCTCTCTCCTCTCCTCCCCAGAGGGTATCCTCGAAGCTAGTACATCTGAGCCAACCATGTCTCCTGAGAGACACGGATGTAGCCATGACTCTTGATGTCACATCATTTGAGTTCACAGCAGCATGGAATTGTACCTTGAATGCGCCTCTTCCATCAGCAGCCACCTCCTCCAGCTCTTTGGCTAGCTGGGGAGGCCTGTGTAGCCAGTTCGAGAACCATATCCCACCTGGACTTGTGGTACCTGGCTGTATAGGCCATACAGTTAGCCTGCCTGAGTCCCAAAGAAGATGCCAAATGCTGTTTATTGGCCATGGCATCAACCTTCCTGGAGTCTTTGTCTGGGGGTGTGGCAAAAAGGAATATTAGTCTTGTCACAGGCTGCAGCCTGCACTACCCCAACATGGCTGCAATGACTGTATGAAAACTCCGTACCTGAGCCTGATAGCAATATACTGCCTGTCCATTCTCTTATCCACAGGAGGTAAGGAGTTAGGTGCCTGTAAAATATTTTTGTCTGTTTCCCCAAGGACTTGTGAAGAGGTATAGACAATCTTTGGACTCTGGGATGTCCCATCATCTCGACAAAATCAGGCTCTTCCTCCCTCCTTAGCAGCTTCAACCATTGGGAGCTGGAGGTTTCAACCACCTTCTTGTAAAACAAGAAGTGTGAAGAGGCTCAAAATGAATGGGAGAGGAGACATTGGAGGGTCTGTCTAGGAGG